>OMLF01040511.1:4895-21736 GCA_900302615.1 Holocentrus rufus | reverse complement strand
GCTCTTCTGTATCATGTTCCTGTGTGCCCAGGAGTGGCTCACTGTAGGCCTCAACATCCCCCTGCTCTTCTACAACACATGGAGGTAACTATCATATCCATCGCATGTGTGTGTGTGTGTGTGTGTGTGTGTGTTCTTTGTGTTTTAGGGACAAGCGATGAGGAAAACAGTCCACAGCGGCGGCATTTTGCTCGTCTTCCTTCACTTGAAGGGCAGGTTGACTATTTTTAAACCCAGAGTTTATTTAAATGCTGTTCCCCATTATTTTTAATGATGCATACTGAAGCACAACCTCACTGATGGCTTCCTCTTTTTTTTTTTTTTTTTTTTTTTTTTGGGAAACTCACAACTGTGCTGCAGTTTCTTACTGGTTTGAGTCCAATTGGGCAAAAGTTGGAGCCTTCCAAAACCAGGATAAATTTAGAGGCTGGCTCACAGCACAGTGATGTTGTTATATTTTATTCTTGAAAAAATGGCTCCAATTCACGCTTTAATCAGGTTTGACTAAATTTGGAATGTAAACAAATCAGCTCAAGCGGCAGTTTAAGTCGAAGCCTGATGCAACCTGATAGGAAGTGTGGATTGCAACTGTTATTTAAAGTATTTTCAGTTTTGAATATATGAAGTCATTTTTGACTGTACTGTGACCTTCACATTTTCAACAAATCCCATGGCTGTTTAGTCGCTCCTACGTTTCTTGCAGCTATGAATGAGGCTACACTACATACAGTTATGATGGGAAACAACATTTAAATAAATAAATAAGGTCCAGGTTGAAAAATAGTGAACTCATCCTTTAAGGGGCTGTTTAGAATTAGAATGAGGAGGTGAGAGTGGGTATGGCTGAGATTAAAGTCATGATTTAGTTTTAAATTAAAGGGAAGAAATGTTTAAGTTAAGGGTATAGGCTTGTATTGCAGAGGACTGCAGATTGAATCACTAATTAAAAGCTGCAGATGACATTAAAACAGAGACAGAGTCCATGAAGGCCAACAGGCAGGAAATGGGTCACCTGTCAAAGACCTCCAGTTTTTTGTTTTTTCTTTCTTTCTTTCTTTCTTTCTGTTTTTGCTGCTGTTCTTCCTGTTGGTGAGGGTTTGATGTGGATCACTGGCAGGCCGCGCTTGATTGGTTTGCGCTCAGGTGGTTGAAGTTACACAGTGAGGGGAGTCAAGCAGAGAAGGAGGAGAGGAGGAGGAGGAAGAGGAGAGGAGAAAAGGAAAGGACAGGAGAGGAGAGGAGAGGAGAGGAAAACATCGTGCTGCCTCACTAATTGGAGATTGTGCCAGATGCCCGCCGGCTACAGATGCTGCTCCCCACACAGCTGAGAGATGAGAAGACAAGGAGAGAGAGAGAGAGGGAGAGAGAGAGAGAGAGAGATGGTGAGGCAGAGATGAAGGGAGATGTAAGCAGATAGAAGGAGGGCAAAAATGAAGTCGCAGGAGGAAGAGAAAAGAGTGATGGGAGAGAGGTCTGATATTGACAAGGTGATTTGGAGGAGAGTGTGTGTGTGTGTGTGTGTGTGTGTGTGTGTGTCTCTTGGGGGGTGCGGTGATAAGGAACTGAAAAAAACAGTTGGAAGCTTCTGGACTTTCAGGATGATAGGTAATCATACAGTAGCCACATAGCTGGGTGTGTGTGTGTGTGAGTGCGTGCCCACTGTCTTGTGCACGTTCATGTGTGTGTGTGTGTGTGAACGTGTGATGCTCCTTGGGGCCGTTTCAAGTGGACAGATTGCTCAGTCAGACAGCAAAACGTTCAAAACCTTCACATGTGATTCCCGGTGTTTTGAATAATCTTTATAAAGCGACATGCAGACACATCGACGGGTCAGTCTGCTCATCAGGAACAGGCATGAGAGGTTAGATCTTGACTGTTACCTGAGCAAGTCAGCTGCTTTGAATACACACACGCACACACACACACACACACCTAGCCTGTGTCATCTGTAGCTCTGCTTTACAGGTCAGCAGTGACGTCTCTGTTAACCCTCAGGCAGGAATAAACACCACCTATGTTTAGACCGGCTCAAGGTGTGACAAAGTAACCTGCAGGTGTGTGTGTGTGTGTGTGTGTGTGTGTGTGTTTCAACTGTCAAATAAGACTGTCTATAGAAGAACACTATTGGTCTGATTTGTAGAGAAGTTGCATTGGCCTTGTACTTTGTAAATTAAAGGGATTAGCCTGGATTTAAGTCCATTTCAAAAGGTGCATTTTGTCGTTGTCGGGTGAAAACCTTTTCACTCTGATTTGATTGATTTTGATGTTTTATCTTAAATTGGCGGATTACATGGTCCTGGATTGCCTGAGTTTTGGATTAAGTGGAATATGCGTACTCATCGAGCTGAAACAAGGCTGTTTCTCTTGGGTCCTGAAAAGTTTCCGCCCTGCTCTCAGAGTGGCTGCATCGCTCACGGTGATGAGATTTCTTTGTTTTCTTATTTTCTGGAGGATTATTACCTCTCACAATGTGTGCGAGTGCGCTGGGGGAGCTTTGAAGAAAAGGCCGGCCATCACTCTGGAGTTTATTAAAATGCCAGCTTAATGTGTGTTTTCTGTATGTGTGTGTGTGTGGATGATGCACTGCTGAGTTCCATGCAGCGGATGTTATTTTTGATGTATGTCTGAATGGTTTTCGATGTTTTCAGCCTTTTCATGGAGGAAGTCGTGGAGCAACCAGTATCAATGTGTTTTATAACCGAAATGTTAGATTCTGTTTTAATGCAATAGTTTGTTACCTATCAGCAAACTATGTGTACCCCATTATCAGTCATTTGAGCATGTATCTTTTGTAGAAATACATGGGAGTTATACTGTATTCAATGACTCATTACAGAACCCCTGTGTCAAACTCAAAATACATTATAAAGTATTCTCCAGTGCATTATTGAATACGTCATGCATGCATGAGTCATCTATCTACCACATACAGACATTATGAACTGAATGTACATTGTAGATAATTTACAACCTAATGTACAGTCATCTTACAGTCACTGTGAACAACCAGATGTACATTCATGAACATATACATAAACCATTGTTTAGCCCAAATGACCAAAGAATAGACCACATGTATGAAGGTGGCAGACTCCTGGTGTGACATCACACACTTCATCATGATGTTTGGGAATGTGAAACGTTTTAGGATCGGGAATAAGGCCCAAAACCAGGAGCCCGCTGTCTTTATGCAGCTGGTCTGTTACATCCAGTACATTACTTTCAAATAATCCATTGGTTACAAGGAATCCAATTCATTTGTATCAGCTTTGGGGTCAGTTAAAGGCAAAGTTCACCCTAAAAATAATTAACATGAAGTACTACTGTGATTCAAGGAAGTTCAGTCAGTATTTGTGAACATAAAAAAAAGTAACCGGCTCACAAAGCTACACAGCGATGTCGAGACCCTCTTGATGTCTTCTCAGGGTGATTTTCCTTGAGCACACATTTTCAGTATGGCACATTTTCCATTTCCCAGTTCTGAAAGCCCCAGTGAAAAAACTCTCATTTGTATATAAAAGCTCCAGGAAACATCCTATAATTCAACAAACACAGTCTGGTGTTTATCACCTCCAGGTTTTGTGTTTTGGCAATATTGAAGATTAGACCCTTGGTACTTTTCTCCTCACATAGCTTCAAGAGAGACTTGTTTGTGTTCACAAATATTGATTATGCTAAAAACATAGCAATAACATATGCAAATTCTATTATAGGGTGGATTTTCTCTTCAAGTTTCAATCCAGTCAGCAGGTGATAAATTACTGTCATTTGTAAGAGCAAATAATATATACATTTTGTGATCAAAATAATTTGTTCTGCATTCAAACTGAAAAACTAATTCATTTCCTTCCCTGGCTGGATTTAGAAACAAAAAAGAAACATCAACTCCAGCCCTGATACCTGTATGACCACATAACAGACCTGGGTAAAAAATATATATTTGAATATCCATTCAAATATTAAATTGTCATGGCGCACTTTGTTTATCTTGCTGGACATTTTAACAGCCTGAAAAATGGAAAGGCCACAAGATAAGGCAAACCAATCGTTCCCCAATTTACGCAGACATAACTCAGTTACAGTTTCACCCAAGTCTGCTGCATGATGGTGTCCACCTAACTCATCATGCCATCTTTTTCCATCTTATCTCCTTCCCCATTTCCTCCTATCATCTCCCCGCCTCCCTCCCTTCTCCCCCCCTTCCCCGGGGTTTGGAACGGGTCAACTACCCGCGGTGTGGTCTTTGCCCTCTGTGGTAGGTACTTCCATAGCCCAACGGACACGAAGGAGCTGCTGTACGACCCAGCATCCGTGATGAACGGCGACACGCTCAAGTTCTGCCTGAAAGAGGCCTGGTGCAAGCTGTCCTTCTTCGTCCTCTCCTTCTTCTACTATCTCTACTGGTGAGCCAGTGGCAGGCAGGGTTGGGGATAATTGGATTACATGTAAAAGGATTACATTAATCTGATTACAAAAAAAAGTAACTTAACAGTTACAATGAAAAAAGTCTAAACCAAAGAACTTTCATTCTGTTGAAATACTTCTTGAAAGTAACCCTGGAAGCACAGGGAAAGGGTTTGGAAATAGGTGTCAACCTTGCATTTCATCTCCCTTATTAATATTGGAATTTGACAGTAACAAAATACTGTAATTTCAATTATGAGCTGGAAATGACTCACAGAACCAGCTATGTACCTGTCTTACAGTACATTTTGTTACTGTCAAATTAGAGTGCAACTACTGAAAGGGAGCTGAAGTCCACAGTGTTTTGGTCTAGGATGATCGGCCAGGCCACATGGCCAGGTGATCTTCCCAAGGACGTTCAAAAGGTTTCATATCAGTATTGTTTCATAGAAATTGCCACTAGCCCTTAATGATTTGTTAAGCAATATTAGTGCAAGTCAATGGATAATGTAACCATTTCCGTCATAATCGCATACAAGGCTATATATTTTTACTATTATACTCATTACTGCTCATTCTATAAATGGTAAGACTTGCATGAGATGTTGAGAGAATTTGTTTCATTGCACCATTGACATGCATTAAATTTGCAAACAAATGCTTAATGGGAAAGCAGACGGATCATGCTGAAATAGAAGACAACTTTGAATGTCCTCAGAGAGGCCTTGATTTGTGAACAGTAGTTAGAGTACTAATATGTGCCACACATTTTAGGCTAGAAGAAGATAGCATTTGAATTATTTGAATGAAACTGTTGTTTTCCTTCTGCACTGTTACATAGTTTTCTAATGGTTTTGATAAAAACCTTTCTGGAGTTGATTGTCGTTTACACAATTTTACTGTCCATGTCTAATAACCATGTTATTAATCATTACGGATTCTTGTTCCATGTGTCGTGTGGTGGTTGCAGTGTGTGGAACCTGGAAATATCCCTCTAATAGGTCTTATCAATGGAAACACTTAAAGGTACAATCCTTACATTTTTTGCCGTTTTATTCTATGAATGGAGACAGGATAGCATTATTCTTAAGAAGATTTGACTTGAACCTTTGTGGTTTTGCATATAGCCCCCACAGTCTTTGGCCCACAACTCAGAATAAAGGAAACTGTGTGTTTACCATGATCTATTAATGTGGCTTGAAGTACTGTTGTGGCTATATGGCTTTTAGCTATGAATTGAGCTCTTTTTGTGAAGCCCAGTGGCCTATCAGTAACAGTATCTCCAGATTATTCTTAGTTTTTTTTTGATGACTTGGCTGCAAGTAAGCTATAATATTCTTCAGCAGCCAAGTAGTCGTAGCAGTAGCAGCTCCGAAGATGCTGTCCAAAGGCAAATGTTTCCCTTACCCAAAAGGATTGCAACTTTAACATGGAGTTGTTCTTCTATGTGTGTGATAATGCTGTGATTGTGTCGACATATAATGTCCCATCTTTGTAGGCAAATTATGTGCTGAGGTGTTGTTTGTCTTTTCAGGCAATATGTTTTTTATTAATTATTAGTCATTATATTCTGTTAATATCTTCATCGCAGCAATACCACGCAGGTAGAAAAGCAAAATCATGAGCAATGACTATTGTTAATGACTATTGTTATCATGCCATAATAATAGTTTTTTATGTTAAAGGCTAAAAGTAGACACTTTATTTAATCTAGAATTGTATCTTAAAATCTTTTTTCAAACAAGTTATAAACATCTGCCAGAGAGGTGAGTTATTCTGGTTTTCATTGCTGTGTCATTTATTCATGCTTTCTAGATGATGTGATTTATTTTAAGCAAATATTTGAAAAATTCAGCATCGGAAATTACCTCACCTTACTGGTATGTTTTAGCTTGTTTTATGAAAAAATCTGATTTTAAAAGTCAGTACTAGATTAATTGACTTGTTAAGATGGACATTTTTGGAGTGTCACACTTTGTGTGTATTCATGCTGTTTAATAATCTATCAAAACTAGACAGGAGTCATATTCACAAGAGAAAAGTGCATAATTTTTGCAGCTACAGCAGTCACTGATGTCGACAGAGTAAAGACACTCAGATTTCTCCAATAGTGTTACACAGCATCATAGTGTGCAATGATATAGGTATTTGCATATTTCTGGGGTTAAAAAAAAAAAAAAAAACACGCAAAACTTTTTTTATTATACAGATATTATACAGATTAGTATATGAACACATTATCACAGTATATGAACTATGTTGCACACAGTGTACTATATGTGCTATTTTTAAAATAGTAAGACAATATTATGCTCCCTCCTGGCATGATATTATGACAGTACTTATAATAAAAGAAAAATAAAGAATAAAGATAATAATAAAGAAAAAAAAACATCAATATGAGCAGTAGATTTATGTACTCATCTGTATTTATACCTATTTCTACATGAATCAGTGGATTAAGTCAAGTTACCATTGGTAGATCCAGGAAGCAGCACTGTCGTCATTCTGACGAACAAAATATTCAACAGATGAAAAAAAAAAAAAAAAAAGCCTTTGAAGATTGGGAGATGACTTTAAGTCTCAAGCTGTAACTCTGTCAACATACTTATCATTGTGAGACGACACCGAGCAGGGCACCCTACAGTATTAAGACGTGTTCACTACTTAAAACGGGGTCCCAACAGTCACTCACCCACAGCAGGGTGAAGTGGGGCTTGCCAGGGAAAATATTATAAGGTTTTAGTATAACCTTATATATAAGACAAAATAGGCAACTTAACAATATTACAATAATAAATCATATTATTGTAATTGATGTTTACAAATTCACATTTCAAATTATTATCTGAGTGACGGATATGAGGAGTAAACCTGGCTGGTGTTTTTGATGCTGTTGTGGACACCGCGGCTCATGTGGGTGTAAACTGAACGGTCGTCTTGAACTCGATCATCTTGCTTCTCCATCTCACCCCATGCTGTCCTGATCTAGCTCATATTGGACTGGATCTGCTGTTACAGAGGACACGAGCAGCAGCAGCAGCAGTGAGTTACTAATCAGAGCAGGGTGATGGTCCGTTCACTTCCAAGTCCATTAAGTCCAAGAGGTGGACTTTAATTGCAATCTTTCAAACATTACCCATAATATGATTCTTATTTAAACTACAGCTTCATAAAGTCACTGGCTACATCCATACAATAACAGAGGAACCTGTGGAAACATGGTTAAACTGTTTACACATTTGATGCCCTGCGATCAAAATCTTTTAACTATCACTTGTTACTAATAATCTGTTTATCCATTTATGTTTATCTCTCTTCTCTAGCCGAGTTATGTTTGCACGTCTGCCCAAAAGCAGATTACTTGAGTAACCAGGTTAAGATGGGAATTCTCTGTATATGGAAATGTAGCCACTGACAGTATAGATATTTATCCAACATTAAATAACGTGCAGTTTTGATTTATATATTGAATCAGCTGGATTGGAAGTGAACTGGTTTGAAACCTGCCCTGCTGGGTTTCCTTGCCTTGTGATACTGACCTTCCTTTTGCACTGCCTCAGCTCCCAACCCAAAGATCCTCCACACCCTTCCAAAAAATCTTACATGCAAGCATTGATGGATGCATATACACAAACATAAACACATACATACATACACACACACACACAGAGAAATTGTGCATGCTCTTACAGACACACACAATTGAACACAGTGTCTCTCTGGCTCACCTCCACACCTGGATGACGGGCAATTTAAAATCCTTTTTGGGTGCTCATTCAAGCTTGTCTGCTGCAGATGATCCACTGGAATTGCTGTATAACTCTTTATTTTGTTCATCTGGCAATGCCAGGAAGACGAGAGCAAAAGCATAAAAGGCATTAGACCTGGGCAAAAACATGTATTTGTTTTACGGTTTCAAGCATTTGAAATCAAGTTAAGGTGTGTTATGTAGCTAGCGGCCCTCTTGTATTTTTTGGTAATATGCAAGTATACAATAATAATACTGTACTAGAATTTAAATGATCCCTAATGCATATTGCAAGTACCGATTTACAATTGTCATTATTATTTTATATTACTGTGATCTTGTAATAATTTTGCATCCTTTCCATCCTTTAATTGTAACCTTTTACCTCCACCCTATTAGGCTATGATTTCAGATATGTTTAAGCTATATCTACCATAATTATGTATCTTAGGCTTTACTTTCACACCAGGAATCATTTTGCAATATTGGATGCCCCTTCAGTTTTCGAACTCTTCAATTCCAGACTAAATGGATTTTAAGATTTTGAGGGTTTTAAATCCATCAGGTGACTTCTGAACTATTTTTGCCCCGGTCTAAGAAAGTCAGGTGCAGTTTCTATTATTTCTATTGATTCCAGGTGAGTTCTTTCCCATCTCTCCCTCCTCAGCAGTAGCTCCTCCTGACAGTGGATGATAATGAAACCCTGCCTGAGTGTTGGAGTTCCCCTCAGAGCGTGACCTTTACCCTCTGACCTCTCACCTTCTCTCTTCATTTTGTCCTCCTGACCCTCTTGTTTCTGTCGCAGGGATACAGACTTAAATGTGATGGACTCCAGTAAAACATACCGTTTTTTTTTTTGTTTGTGGGATGAATACAGATTTCACTCGGTCTTACCTGTGTGTGACCTACTGCTGGTCCTGAATGCATTGTTGGATGCTGCCTATGGTGGATGCTCTGTACTGCTGCCCATTTTAGAGATTAACCTTCTCATTGTTCTCACTCCTTATCTCTCTGCATTCCCCTGGCATGTAGACCTGCCCTTCACACATGTCCACACACTCACACACACACACACACACCACACACACACCATACTCTCTCGCTGTTTAGCACCATCCATATATTAAACCCTCCCACTCTCCAGTTAATGGGAAATTAAATCCTGAGTCCTGTGGCCTCACCCTCCCAATTACACCGGCAAGGTTAGCCTCGGCTCATTACCCAAACAGACGTTAAAAGCTAACGGAACAGGAAACAAGCGACATCTGTCACAAAGGGAGAGAGCTCAATATAAAACCTTTACGGCAGGCAGGGGGCAATTTAGGAGGTGCGATGGGACGGACTCGCTCTTGTTAGTACAAATTATGACATAAATCGTATTTATTTTAGGGCGCGTTTTAAGTGAAAACAATGTCTCTCATAATCTGGACCAGTGGTTCGCAAACTGGGGGCCAAGGGACTTTGAGAGCAAGTTAACTAAACTTATATGGCAGGCCCTGGAAGTCAGAACTACAAGGGACTGTGTAGGAATCACTGTTTCAGTAATATTCTCTGTACTGATCCTAATTTGACTTTAGTCATGTTTGTTTTCTCCTCACCTGACAACAAAAATCTTCTCAGATGCGATTCTTCCATCAAAGTCCTCTAGAATACTGATCTATTTTACATTTATTTTGGGGTCCTTGCCATGAAAAGGTTTGGGAACCCCTGATCTTGAGTCAGTAAAGTGGAACCAAAACTGCTAGTCATGGCTGTGTGTAATCTATTATACTGTATGTTAAGAGCACTGTATGTTTTGTTTATATAGGTGAAATAATAATATTTGTCATAATTCAAATGGTGTCAGGGAGGCCTAGTTATCAGGCTTGGCGTTCATATTCTCTGTCCTGGCCCTAAACAGCCTCTCAGCTGCTATATAACCTCAAATGCAGCATATTATATCAATTTATGCACGTTAGGCTAAATTGGCAGTAAAGAAGTGATTACCTTGCAGTGCAAATGTCATGATTTAGCCTCCCAGATACAGTGAATTACTCCCTTTTCAATTGCATTGGAACTCTTACAATGTTTAGTGAGAAAATCAACAGTCAAGATTAAATTTGTTTTACCCACGGCTTGGCAGACATTGTGCGCTGGCCCACTGCCCGAGGGTGCAGAGCAGAGCACACTTGATATTGATTTTTTTTTCTGCTCTTTTATTCTGCTAACAAAATAGCTGACTGAATTAAACACAAATCTAGAAGAAAACAATTATATTTCCAATATAATAAATTGACGATAACTTTTTCCTGTGATTTCTTTTGTATTTGCAAATGCAGCCTGACATGCAGTTTGAAAAAAATTCTCTTTTTTGTCCTGTTTGGAAAAAAAACTAAAATATCAGAGGCAATGTGAGTGGCAGACATAACAGACGTAACAAAGTATAAAGTGTCAGTATCACTAAAATAACACCTCATTGACTTCTTGTTCATATTAACTTTGCAGTTGACATTACTTGATTTGATCACACTCTGAGATCCATTATTAATTAGAGTAAAACAGAGTTTCACAATCATAATCATATACTGTATCACAATTTTATGCTTCAGTTATCAATATTCATGCAATTCAGCATTACAAAGTGTCTGTCATATTTTCAATTGACCTGAAAGTCCCAGTGTGAGATTCTGGCATTATGGCTAACTAGTCATAACCTCTGAAACTACAAAGTTTACCCAAAAGACCAAAACTGAAGTTAAAATGGAGAAACAAGAATTTGCCTCTGGGTTGCAGCTGTGCCCCAAAATAATACAGTAATTAGGCTATTTATTATATGAACATTGTACAATGAGTAAGACTGAAAACAAGATTTTCTGTACGTTGAGTTTGAATAATCCTGCTTTTAAACAGTGAAAATATATATAAGGTGTAAAAGTGCAATATTCTCTCTTACTAAAAATGAGACAGCTCTGATTAATAATCGTGATTGCAATATTTAGCTCTCTCTTCGCTGCAGTATCCCATATAACAGCTCATATTTTAGCATATATTATGTTTTGTTAATGTCTAATTAGGCTTTGTAAAATGAGGGAGCTGTAATTTAAAAGGCTACAAGTAAATCCACTAATGATGAATCCAGTCCTCAAAGCCCTTAGCAGTTGGAAGTTAAGTCCAGAGGGAGGAACCATGCTCTCTCTCTCTCTCTCTCTCTCTCTCTCTCTCTCTCCATGGATATTCACGTGTCAACAGAGTGGACTTCTGGTCTTCACACTGGCAGCAGAGATGAACTGAGGTGTTAGGTGCTTGGAGGGGCCTTGTGGATGAATACAAACTCTGGACTTGCTGTCAGCAGTGTGCTGATCTGTTCTTGTCAAGTCACAGCTCAGCCAGTGAGCAAAGTGTTAAATCCCCAATCTGCGACTTTTGTTGTTCTTCTTTCATGCAAAGCCTTTATCTTAGCAGGGAAGAGACACAGTGAGAGCAAGCTCTCTTTTTCAGGTGAACCCTGTTTACAGACATCACCCAAGGTCACTTTATCATATTATAAAGAAACCCTATAAAGGTTGTTTTGAAGGTTGTACTAACCTGTACTTTTTATGGCTTCATAATACATCAAACACCTCATGCTCAGCTGCCATACATTGTTAGTCCCTGTGTCACGGTGAGTGGGGAAAATAGAATAATAGTAATAATAATAATTTTAAAAAAAAATCTGTATGCATAATCTTTTGGATTTTCTTCTCAGGTTTGCTCTTTTTTACATTTGGGTTATATACTGTAGAATAGAATAGAAAATAATTTTGCATGAACACACAGGGTTACTTAGGCATTGTTTACCAACTAGTGGTGATGAATTTCCAATTTTTTTTCTTACTGCTGGTCATTAATGTCCAGGATATATAATTGCATGGTGCCACTCATGTACAGTTGCACTGTATAATCTTCATAGGAAAAGTCAGGGAATTACGTAGATTCTCAGGTGACATTGGGAAGGTGGAGGAATTGCAAATCCAGTATGGGTCCCATTATCTCTACCAGAATGTGTTTCACAGTTTGTTTTCTACATATTCATTGCTTTACATGGTGCTCATCTGCTATTACCTGTTTCTTTTGCATTCAGTGGTGACTTTTCCACAGCTGGGGACTTTTCTGATTGAAAAAAACAGCACAAACATGCCAGGAAGGATTTTTACATTTTTAGGCCATGGTAAATGCCTAAAAATGTAAAATTACACTAATAGCAATGCTAATGCTATCATGCTAATAATGCTAATGCTGTCAAAACTAAATATTACAAATGCATTTTAGCATTCCTTGTTTTAAGATTTTTATTTTTCAATACTTAAACAGGTCTGTGATCAGAAATGTCTAGGAGACACTAGTTTGTAAAGTCCAGATATAAAGTTGTTAAAAATCCAGTTTCCAGCTAACTGTGCTTGATCTTTGTTGACGCCCCTCTGCTCAACTGATACTTCCAGTTGAGCTCAATACTGAGACAATTCAGAGTACGTATTCTTCAAATTGATTTCAGAAATACTCTGATAACTAAAGCTACATCCACACTAAACTGGGTCAATTTGAAAATGCATTTTCTTTTCTCTCTCTCATGACCTTCTGTCCACGCTAACATTCAACCACAAAAAATGGATATTTTCAAATATGCCCTGATAAATGTTAACATGCCAGTCTAGCGTTTTAGTATTGGCCGGGAAAAGAGAGACTTTGTTTTTCTTTTGCTACCTTGTTTTTGTTTAGTTTTGTGTCTTGGTCTTGAAATCTTGCTGGTGCTTCATGCATTTACTGCCGCTATATTGGCTAACGCAGCTATGATAGCACTGCTGAAAACAGCAGAAGCATCATGCAGTTCACAGGTCAGAGGATAGTAGAGTCCAGTAGAGTAGCTGTGACTGTTTTTGAGTCTTGTTGAGGGTATCAGGACAGAAAACTTTCCCAAAATGGCCTAATGTGGAATGGAAGCTAAAGACACAAATGTACAGTTTTCAAATTTACCTGGCTAAGTGTGGAAATAGATGAAACTACATCCACAAAAAATGAAGCACATTATTCCTATACTGGCACATTTATGAAAGTGATTACGAAAGACTGTGGCATTACTAAATGGTATATGAAACATTTAAAACCAAGCTTGCTAGCTGCAGGCTCATTAGCTTGCTAGCTGCAAACTAATGAGCCTAAATAGTGATTATACTTTAAATATGCTAAGTGTAGGACTTTTACTAATGCTTACAGTATAAAGCAATGAGTGTTAGTGGCCCAAGAGCTGCTATTTTAAC
The DNA here is from genome assembly GCA_900302615.1 of Holocentrus rufus. Classification (NCBI taxonomy): domain Eukaryota; kingdom Metazoa; phylum Chordata; class Actinopteri; order Holocentriformes; family Holocentridae; genus Holocentrus; species Holocentrus rufus. The sequence goes on along the minus strand of OMLF01040511.1, from coordinate 8,308 downwards.
ATGTCCGAGTGTTTGGCTTGATGAGGCAGAGAAGAATCTCCTAGTTTGAATAAGACACCAGATCATGTCAGAAGCTGTTTCAGTCACAGTTACTTACCGTCTACCTTTGATATCAAGCCTAATTCTTCAAAGTGGCATTAAATATAAAACCTGCCTTCAGCGACCAAGATAAATAAAGCATGTTCACTCTCCATTCGCTCCTTATCAGTGTCATTATATAATAGGCAGTGGTTTAGAGAGGGAGATCTTTCGTCCTATTATATTGAGACATAAACATAAAAGTCTGCTTTTGAGTTTCCAACTTTCAAATAAACAAACAGACTTCCCATTAAATCTGGAAGAGGCTCAGACAGTAATACTGAGATGAATCAGCCAGAAAACTAAGTATGGATCAATGAAATGTTTGACGACTTAACCGCTATGCATGCACGCACGCACACACAACAGCAGTTGAATGCTTTCCCTCCTGAATGCTATGTCGCTTCAAACAGGCCGTTAGATGATTTCGAATAGTTTGTTTTTAGCAGTTGTTTGCCTTGTCACCATCTGTCTGCCTGTCCAATCACAGCATTGTTGTTGACTCACTTCCTGTTTCCTCTTTCTTCTTCTTGTGTTTCAGTATGATCTACTCCTTGGTTACCTCATAACAACTGATCTGTCAGCGCCTGAATTAAAAAAAAAAAAAAAGAAAAGAAAAGAAAAAAAATGGATACACATACCGCTGACTCAGTCTGGAATTCAAAGGTTGCACACAAATAAGAAGAAATTTAAAATAAAAGAAGAAGAATTTTGCTGTGAAGCCAAACGACAGTGAAACAATTGGGGGGTCAAAGCCTCTTTCCCATTTGGACCCCAAAAGAAGGAAGGTCGTTTTCAAAGCGGAGGGAGGGAAGAGACACAGTTCAGGTCCGCCTCCCCAACCGGTTTTTCACCCTCTCCTCAATACACTGTATATAGAAACTAAAGACTAAAGCTACTACTGTTTACAGTTTGACTGGTCATAGAAAGACCCGAGTTAATCACTGCCTGGCCAATGTTTGTACCACACACACATCCACAGCCTTTTTTTCCATCTTCTTCTGGAGTCACACGGTGCGTACAAGCAAATACCGTACAGTAGCAACGCCGGCGCCCCAGAGGACCAACAGCACAGTAGCGTTTGCACAGTTTGTCTCAGGCACAGCACAGCATGGTAAAGCACTGTCCACAACTCACCGGTAGATTCCTCTTCGGTGTCTCGCTGACTTTAGTTTCACTGGGGAGTGAGAAAAGAGACGGACAGCAGGACGGAGGGACGGATCACATTGTACAGAAAAGACAAAAACATGCTTTAGGGGAACACATTGGGTAGCGAATGTTTTTTTGTTTTTTATCCCCCCGGACAGCACATACAATCCACGGCCTGTATGTTTTCTTTACTTTAACATTATGTGAATGGCTTTTGTGACGTGTGCATTTTGGTGTATTCTTAAACAGAAGGCATTTCTGAAGGCATTTCCAATCGTGATCTACGGAAAAAGTATTCTATAACAGCAAATGACTTCTTAGTGTTGTCCTAGTGTCGTTCTAGTGTGGGAAACTTTTCTAAAAATAAAAACTTAAGATATAAAAACCGAAAACATGTTAAAGCTTTTATAGTAGGAGAAGAGCACAAATTCTTTGCACAAATAGTGTCTATGATCTTGCACAATATTTGCAATATCCGGCAATGTTAAAGATACTTAACGTTAGTCTAGCCAAACGGGTGAAGGTCTTCCAAAATGTAAAGAACTTTCCAGCCCTGTTTTAAAATCGGGGAATACAATGTGAATCTTTTCTAGCGCTATTTACACAACGGACCAAAATGTGTTGTCTTTTCCGTATTAAAATTGATTTATTCATGTCTAGCCTATTTGTAAGATATTGATGGCTTGCCTCCATTATCTATCTTGAATAAAATTTTATTTTCCAGCGAAACTGATCCACAATAAAGGCAAAATGAGTGGCAAATCAAACAGAAGACGAGAAAGATACGTAGCATTAATCCCTCTTTCTCTCTCTCTCTCTTTCTCTCTCTCCCACTCAGTAATTGCTACTGTAGCAGCGCTGCCAACAATATTTGAAAAAAATGTCTGAAAACAGCCAGATGTGAACTTGATGTGAACCTGCTGTTACTGATGCAGTTTGATTCAGCTTCTTTCACTGAATTTGTACAAGCCGGGCTTCTTAATGACGATGTGATACTTTATTGATCACTGTAGAGAAATCTTCTCTCCACTTGCCTCGCCTCCACAGGGAGGTCAGAGGTCAGGGCCAGTCACAGAGCAGCACCCCAGCAGCTGGAAAGGGTTCGGTGTCCGGCTCAAGGACTTTTCAGCATTATGGATGCTGGCCGACACGGGGGCACGAACCTGCGTCCTCCAGCTGAAGTACAGTCTCTCTAAGCGCTAAGCTGCCCTGCCTCCCATTGCATCAGATCTCTACCATCATCTTCACTCTTAACTCTGTTTCATTAGCAGCTGCTCAAGGACCAGAAAGGAATGCCCATTCTTTGTTGTTTTACCTTATTCAAATTACAGCGTTTTATATCCTTACTGTGTATGTGACCACCTGAGGTGAATTTAGATATTGTTTATGAAATAAACTATTTTAAAATCAACGCCTTGGTGTTTCCTATGTTGCAGGATAATTGCCGGTTTAATTTCCCCCTCATCGAGAAAATTGCTTTTGCATTTATTGTCTTCTAAAGGAAGAAAAGATGAAAAAGGAAGGGCTAAAAGAAACAAGAAGGGAAGGAGGGAAGGAAGGGGGGAAAAGAACAAAATCTTCTCTACAACAGATCTATTTTTGATAATATTCTTGAACACTATCTCCATCATCCACCATTCAAGATTTGAGAGTTCACGAACGGTAACGATATGGATTTTTACTTCCAGCAGGGCTGGGTGGGTTTTAGTTCCCCTTGTAGGGTAACAATATTGTCTGGACTCTGTTAAGACCAACCAACTGTCCAGTGAAGTGAAAATATCCTGCTTGTTGGTGCTGAAAGAGCTACAGGTCTTACTAGCGCTCTAACAATATGTTAGCTAATGTTTTCCTTGCTAACGTTGCTGTAGAGCTCATTTGCTAAGAACTTAAACTTTGGAGGCTTGTAGCAGTAGAGTTGATGTGAGAAAGTTCACAGCTAACGACATGGCTAGCTAAAACTTGAAATAAATTATATAATGTGTCTGAGTGGAAAAAAAAACCCTCCTGGGCAAACTCAGACATTTTAGATCCAAAACTGCCACACTTTTCTGTTTTGCCCAGCATATAAGACATATAATCACTGTTCATTTTAACATGGTATATCACACCCAATGATTTTTCCACAGAGGCATGATTTTTTTTTTTTACCGAGAAAGACAGAGGAGAAAAGAAGGAGAGAGTGTGTG
>OMLF01040506.1:11017-23142 GCA_900302615.1 Holocentrus rufus | reverse complement strand
TTCTTCCCCCTGTCACCGATCCATACCGGTTCGCCCACTGATTTCCCATGAGGCTTTGGGTGATTGTGTGAACTCAGCCAACTCCTTTCAGCAGCAGAGTTGCTGTTCATTTACTTATGCACAGGCACCCGTCAAAATGCGCACTCGCGTACATGCAAGAACATTTTAGCGCGCTCTCAGGTGCAAACAGACACATAAACACGCGCTCTTTCTCTCTCTATCTCGCACACACACAACCACACATTCACACACACACACACTCGCACCCCCGCACGCGCACATGCTCCCAATCCTCGGTGCATTACATAACAGCTGTGTTTACAGTTAGGAGGGACAGGCGAAGTGCTTGTTAGGAGAAAACTTACGGGCAATGCGTTTAGCATCCTCAAGGAATCAATAGAACTCGATTCAAAATCACATTTTCCTCTGGAAGTGCTCTGACCGTCTGAGGTGTTGTTCTGTACAGTTTATGTACTGTGTGTGTACAGTGTAAGGTCTGCCTTCTGTGTGTCTCCTCTCTCATCACTGTGTTATTACTGTGGAAAGTAGTTCACTGTGTTTCACCTCTGGCTCGCTGCCCACTTGCTGAGAGAGACACACGCAGAAACAAAAACCACACAGAGAAAATGAGAGAGACTCAGAGAATGAAAAAAAAAAAAGAATAACATTTTCCACCGCTTGGGAGCTGCGGTTTGTCAGGACTGCGCTTCATTCCTCGGCGTCTTCTTTTTAGATTTTTAGAGTGGAGGCACTTAAGAAGCACGGCAAGAGCAGGCGAGCGAGCGCTGCAAGCCGAGTTGAGAGCGAGGTGGAAAGTTCAGCAGGCAGCCGCCCCGTTGGAGAGACGGCCAGAGAGAGAGAGAGCTTCTTAAGGCAGCTGGAGACGGTGTCGAGTGTAGCTAGGGATTACATTAGGAGAGTTAGTGATTATGGTAGGGTTGAGTAAGTGGTGCACTTGTCATGATCAAAGCTGCTATTAGTGCTCTTAGTGAGGATGAAACTGGGCTCATGAAACATGGAGCTTGAGGGGCGCAAATGAAGAAGCTGTCAAGTCAGCGCTCTCGTTTAGCAGGGAGCGCCGCACGAGGGGGGGAAAGGGGAGATGAAATGAGAGAATCGGGGCTCTTTGACATTTTTTTTGCGTCCGCATTTGAAGCGTTTAGGCTGGCAGGTAGTCGTTCAGTCGTCTAGTTGAAGGAGACTCTGGCAGGACATGGGGGATCAAACTGTGGGACTTTTCTGTTTTTTGAGAGAGTCATTCTAAAATTAGGCCAGCCTGTCAGCTTGGCTTCAGTGTGTTATGCCTGTATAACTGTTGCACTGACATTTTTCAACCTGTTATCCCCTCAGGGTGCAGGCCGCAATTACCTACCCATCAACAATCTCCCTCTAGTCCTCCTATTTCTTCCATTTATGAACAAATTCTGCTGTAGCCTCCTGATTTCTGCACTTTGTGGCATATGACACAAATTCATAACCACTGAAAATATATTTTAAGGCAAACACATACACTCACAACACGGTCTCACAGCTCCATGCGGGTCTCTCGGTGGATTATCGGTGGAGTGTGCCTAAAACACGGTGAAGGTGACCTCTTGTCCTCCCGTGGCAGACAGTGGTGGGATTGATCTGTCCCCGTCCTATTACTACTGATTGTATCATTTAGATACAAATGGGTCGTTTACCCCTGCAGCTGGTCTCATCAGATACAGCAGACTGAGCCCCCTTGTTAATGACTGGCTATAGGGGGACCAGACGGTGGCAGGGAAGGGGAGATGCAGGAAGGGAACTAATGGGCACCAGAGTGGAAATCATCCTGCAACCAGGAAGTGCCCCAGTTAACCTCCTGCAACAACCAATGCTGGGTCCTGTCAGAGTCTCCTTGAGCAAGATATTGAATGCATGGGACTGGATACTGCTAAGGACCTCATGATACAATACCTGTCATGATACATGGATCTCAATGTGATTTGTATCAAACTAAATTGCAGTACTCTTCAGAATTTGACTGAAAATGTAGAAATAGAGTTTAAAATACAGCTTACTGCATCACATCTGGGTAGCCCAACAAAATACACATTATGTGATAAATTGGATGACAAACTGACTCAGAACAATTTCATTCAAAATTCCCATTTTGATAACTTTTTTACAAACCACTATTATATACCGAGAGTCTGAACCAAACCTAATGCACTAAGAAAACAAATCCCATCTTCCGGGCTGCTCCTTGGGCTGTAATCTAGTTCCTCAAAATCTACCGCACCCTCCTCTAACAACCAATCAGGGAAGGAAGCGTTGGTAGGAAGCACTTGGAGAAGGCACTGAATCTCAGGTGGGTGCTGTTTGAGTTTAAATTTCCGACCACTCACTCTACAAAGTTACCTACAGCAGCTTTAAAACAGAATTACCACAATAGCACTCTTTCATAACTCAGTGCACTAAAATGTCATTACATCAAATAAAAATGAAGGTCATAAACAGTGCATATAGAGTTCATAATCGGGCCAGAGAATCAATACAGTATTGCAAAAATAATATTGTGATCCTCTAGCTTTATTGATTGTTTTGCACAGCTGCAGTTTATGAACTCTTGATTCATCACTCAAGGTGTCAGCACTCTTACAACAATGTAAACCCTGTCTGAAGTCGAAATACAATCGAACACATCTTCACATATAAATTTCTGCACAGCAGCTTTGTATTTTTTCATTTATTTACTCTGCCGTTCAGTAAGGACGTGGTAACCATAACTAAGAGAAACTGGAATGCAGAGAACAGCGGCTGCAGAGCGAATGCAGAGACACGACGGCAGGTGGGATAATATAAAGATTTAGAAAGTGTCCATAAAGGTGCCAATCTCCTGAAGTGATTCAGCTGGAAGGAGTTGATTGTGAGATGTTCACACGGAGATGTAAACAAAGGCAGTGGACCAGAAAAGGGAATGGAGACACTTGTCCACCAGACAATCGTGTTACATTTCAGACCAACTCCAGTTGGTCATGCTGGGGGCTGATGTGAGAACAATTCGACCACCTGTACTTCGGCCAACAAGCCTGCGCACATTGTGGAGTGTGAAGCCAATCTAACACTTAGTTTTTGTTTTTCTGTACAAATGTCCTTTTGTCCCTCCAAACCTGCCAAAATTGCTGTAGACAAGAGCATCAGTAAAATAGATAAACTGGAAAAAGAACGCAGAAGCAAGAGAGACTAGGCATTTGAAGAGTCATTCATAATCTACACTTTTAGCCAGTTTTGTGGTCAGGTAAGTCCAAGTTTTGAAATGCATGGTAAAGGTGGGAATAAGATGGAGTGAGCTTAAAGTATTAATCCTTAAATTGATGATTTGATCAAAGAGAAAGGAGTAAGCGAGGGAGAATAGGACAGTGAAAGAGAAGCAGGAGATGGAGAACTTCCTCCATCACTGAAGGAATCATAATCCTGGTTACGTGGAGACTAAAGAGTTAAAATTTGAAAACCCTGCTCACAGAACTGATAGAGATCGCGCTAAGAAGGAGTTTGAGTCAGCATCGCGTGAACTAGTCCTAGGTCAGTGGGGTGTTGGCCGTGTGTGGAAGCTTCAAGGGTTACCTCAACACCTCCAAAAGTTTATTTTTTTAAGATTTTTCATTTTGGCATCTCTGCTTTATTCGACAGTGGAGTTAGACACCAAAGACGGGGGAGCGAGAGGGGATGACATGCAGGAAAGGGCGTGGGTTGGATTTGAACCGGCGCCGCCACGGTAATAATACGTGGCGCACGCTCTAGCAGAGCGCCCCGACATCTCCAAAAGGTTCAATTTAATAATATCAGAGTCATGTCTTTTACACTTGTTTCACACACAGAGACCCGGCCTGCACCGAGCAAAAGAATTTCTATTTCTCTTGCTTTATCTCACCCTCCCTCTCTCCCTGTCCCCCCTCTCTCTTCTCTTTTCCATATTAGTCCATGTCTATGTGGTTTAACACACACACACACATGCACACACACTCTCCCACTCTCCTTCTCCATAGTTTCTCTTGCTGACACCTCAGCTCAGTAGCACAAAGCTCACTCGCTCCTTCTCAAATGCCTCTTCACTCAGCCTCTCCGGTACTACTGTAGGACACACTCATGCGCGCGCACAACATGGATACAGTACACACAACACACACACACACACACAAATAAACACACAGTGATATTCAGTTGGTGTGACTGTAGTCCGGGGGTGGGATAAGCGCTCTCTCCTGTTGCAGAGAAGACAGACTCTGAAAATGGAAGCGTAGATTTTCTCTCCTCCTACACAGGCAGCCTGGCTCAGAGGGGCTCTGTCTCTCCGAGGCTTCTCTGATCTCCGAGTCACAAAACACCTGCTGCCTGCCTGCCTTCAGACGGAGAGGGAGAGGAGGAAGAACAGCAGCAGTCAAGCAGCCAGCAGGTTGGGTGTGACAGAGGAAAAAAAAGAAAAAGAGAGCGAGAGAGAGTGACAGAGGAAAAGAGACAGGAGATTAGAGGAAATACAGCTTGCGGAGAGCGCCCGTGTTAGAAGAGGAGCTTGTAAAACAGGAGGTATTAAAGACAAGGTGATGTTAGAGTTCGAGCGTTAGAGATTTCGTCAACTTGAGATCTGCGTGACGCTTTTGAGGCGCGGCGGTGGCGGCCTGCGGCGTGGTTCTCCTCTCCTCCAGGGCCTCGCTGCCTCTGCTGCTGCTCGGTGTTGGGAAGCCGATAAATATCAGCGCTATAGATCCTCCCTCTTGGCTGTTTTTAGATCACACGAACCAGTGATTCAGTCCCAGTGCTCAGGTTTTAGTATTTATTTGTCTTATTTGTTTGTGCTCCCCTTTGTCTGCCTTCTCTGCATTGTCTCATAACCCGGTTTCTACCAAAGGAGCTGAAAGTGCAGAATCGGAGCAGAGAGTATAGCAAGTGTTTCCAGGTGGTGAATAAGCTTTGGCTGATATCAAATATTGTGATATTTGCAGCCATATATGATATTTCCTACAATATCATTACCTGAATAACAGCTGAACAGATGCACACAGTAACGGTGCCTGTATGTGCATTACAGTACAAACATAAGGATTTTCATTAATTTGTACATAAAATACTTAATTTAGGAGACGTTAGAAGAAGAATTTAGAGTAAAATAAAATAAATTAATTACTTGATGATGCCTGCACCACCTGCGCCTCCCCCATCGTGATATTTCAACGGGCCAATATTACAATATTAAATTTTGGATGTTGTCCAAGCCTAGTGGTGTGTGTGTGGAGTGGGATTGGGTAGAGGAGCCCTGACATGTTTGATTATCCTTTTATTGTTATTTGTCTATGAAGCCAAAATCAAATTTGTCAGCAATGTTTTTATTCTTTCTTCATTCTTTCATCTCTGTTTATTCCTGTTCAGGGTCGTGAACAGCTAGAGCCTCTCCCAGCATGCACTGGTGGGCAGGAAGGGAAAGAAACACCTCAGACAGGTCATCAGTCCATCACAGGACCGACAGAGATAAACCCTCTCTGAGCTTTGTGTTCATTTATCAACCTCCCGTTCACCTGACTTGCATGTTTTTGGACTGTGGGAGAAAAACACCGTGCAAACCCCGTGTTTGGACCAGGGCTCGAGTTCAAAACCAGGTTTCTCTTGCTGTGAGGCGACAGCGCGACCGCTGACCCACCGTGCCGCCTCCTGTTCCCTCCTGCCAGACATGCGTCAGTAATGAGTCTGAACTTGAACCCCGGGGCACAGCCAGATGTTTAAAACGCATTTACACAGAGAGAGAGATAGAAAGAGAGAGAGAGAGAGAGAGAGAGAGAGGGAGGGATAGAGTGGCCGATCTTGGCCACCACTGTTAGATAAGTTCCTGGTATCTGTGCCGAAACCACAAGGTGTCTGCTGGTGTTCGCGGTGCCGTCTGCTCTGGAGCGACATGACTGATGAAGAGCGGCGGCAATTTGTGACTGGGTGTGCGTGCGGGGGCTTATTAAGAGAGAAGTGAGAGAGGGAAAGCCGGCCAAGAGTGAACGCAGGCTCTGCAGTGAGACTGAGAGGGTGCAACATAAAAAGAAGACAACAGAGCTTTAATCTCGTTATGTTGACGCCATTGTAATCTAATGTTGTGAAATAATCCCTGACCTCACCACTGCTGCTTGTGTGTGTGTGTGTGTGTGTGTGTGTGTGTGTCCTCCCATGACCTTATCATCCTTTCTTACATCAGAGCACTGGACTGTCATTCTGATGCCAGCTGCAGAGAACAAACTGTAGCAGGAATCTGCACCTTCAATCTAAAGCTTTTTGTAATTCACTTGCACAGTAATAGACAACAGTAATATCTTTGTCTCATTTCTTCTGTGGTTTACTCTCCACTTTCATCATCTGCTGCTCGTATGAAGCTGTAGGCTACAGATGCACTTCTTTTGTTTGCAACATATTAAACTATAAACTGTATAAATGCTGACAAGTAAACTACTCTTACATTAATCCGTGGAAGGTCAGCACAAAATAATTGTTTTTACACACAGTGGTGCATAATTCTCCAAAGCCATTACCAAGGGATACACTACACTGGCTTTAATTGTGTACTTAAATATTAATTTTCCCAGCGTTATTTCCCGCTGATCATACTGCTCAGTTTAAAATGGCCTTTGAATTAAGTTGCAGCAGGTCTGACTTTACCTGGCTACAACCTGACATGTGGGAATGTATCACTGGATTGCATGTAGTTTTAGGATAAGTTATTAATTGTGTATTTTCTTCAGAAAATGCTGATCGCCACTGATCTCAGGGATGACTGGAAACAAGATAAAGTCTTCCTCTACTTTCTCTCTTCTTCCTGCAGTGCTTTATTATCACACTAATAGTTCAAAATCAGATAGAAAACACACATCTTTCCACTGTTGATTTAGTGGTCTTGCCTCATTGAGTATTTTGTCCAGGTGACGTCTAATGAGAAATCATAGCTGCTTTCACAGCATTTTCATATTTCTCATAGAGGTAGTCGTAGTTTCACTGGTCTGATTCTGCCCCCTACTGGCCGACACTGCTTGGTACAGGTGGCTCTTATAATTTAAAGTCAATGGACAAAGCATTGAACAAGAAGACTGTATTTTAGTACAGGAGTGCAACATGCTGATTCTCAGTGCTTCTACCCCTTTGTTTCATCTCATGGTGTCTAAATATTGCCCGATTATATGAAAGACATTTTCAGTCAATTTTGCCTTATACTCAACACAAAGGAAAGGGATTTTTTTTTTTTTACTTGTGCCTCTGTATCTGAAACAGTGGATATCAGCTGCATCCCAGATTTCTATCTGATGCCAGACAGACAGTAAAGCAGGCACGAGAAGTATAAACAAAAGAAAGTCAAAAAATCCTTATTGATTTCTTCATTTTGACACCTTTGTCCTCTGACTGTTTGCTTTCAGGCAATCGAAGTCATAAGAGATAATCAATCTTTGGTTTGGTTACATCTTTGTCAATATTACCTCCCTCACCTGGGTAAAATGTATAAATATTTTTGATTCAATTCATTTTAAGACATTTATTGGTGCACACACACACACACACACACACACACACACACACACACACACACTATTATTTTGCGATTCATTTTTCATATCTTGAAACAGCTTTTAATGAATATTCATTAACATTCGGATGGAATTGCTCAACAGTCCTGCTCTGTCCTCTGTCAACTGGAGGAGCCATGCATCATTAGTTACTTATAATGTTTCATTTTGACTTCATTAACACCACGCCGCTCTCCCTTCCTCTGTGTGTGTGTGGTGTGTGTGTCTGTGGGTCCAGGCCTGTGAATTGTCCCCTGTGCCGCTGTGCCTCCATCTCCTCTCAGTCCATCTGCTTGCCTTTGGGGCAGATCAGTTCTCCTGGACAGCTGGCGGTGCCACGAGCAGTGCCAGTTGCAGCCTGCAGATGGCACCAGAGTTATATCGCTTTATTTTCTGGCATCTGCACCCCTTGCCAGCCAATGGTTACAGTGCTGGAATCTATTAAGACTGACTTAAAATCCTCAGTTTGTTTGGCTCTGTTGCCTTCCAGTTTCCTCCCCTCAGTACCAACAATCTGTTGTTAGAGCATCATGATATCAACACAAGCATGGAGAAGGGCTTGCTTTCCCGTTTGAATTTACTATATGTGAGCAATTTGTGCCTAAAATTGGCTGATTTATCCTGGCTTTTGAAACATGCAGGGATGGCAGCTTTTTCCAATAAAGGATGTTATTCTAAATGCATGTAGATATTATCCCTCTGTAGTGACAAATCTTCTGCATACCAATTTTAAGCAAATCCTCTGCTTGTTCTGCAATTTTAAGCCAATTTATAAGAGCATTTCTGTGGAAATTGTACTTAACTAAATGTCAGTGGAGAGTGAAAAGAAATGTGTGAGAGGGTGCAGGATGATGTGTTGAGTAACCAAGGTTGTGAGCCCGATTTCAACTTGTGACATTAAAGTACATGGAAGGTACCCGCTGCTTTATCTATCCCACCCACTTGGTCTAGAGTAAATTAATAAAATCTGAAATCTGATTTTTGTGAGCCAGAACATGCAAGCCACACAGAATGTTGTATTAAGATGGATTTTTTATTAGTGGAAAAAAACATGAGTTGCTCTCTGTCAGTGCTCTATGTTGCATTCTCAGGCACATATTAATCAAAGTAAACATTTAGCCACTTTTTAAATCAAAATAGACTGAAAAATGTAAACAAATTACAAATAACAGACATTTTTGGCACCAAAACAGGTAAAGAAAAAATAGTGACACTGATTTTTGCTTTGTTACCCTCTACTTCAGTGAGTGTTTTCCTACATTTCCCAGAATGACTTTGGAAATCCCCGGAGAACACACCCTGAACTCGTTGCACTCAGCTGTGTAGGTGGTATAGAGGGGTGCTGACTGAGGTAACATCGTGACACTCAGAGCGAGTTTGTCCAGTAGAGAAAAAGTTATGGCCTTTACTCAAAGCATGACGGCTGCATTCCATCACATAAAGGCTCCTCCTCGCCTCACATCTCCTTGGTGAAAGGTCACGGTTGAAACAAGGGGAAGATACGAGGAGGAAGGGAAGCCGAGTGAAAGATGTCCTGTGAAATTGAATGTGCTCGCATATTGAATTTGAAGCATCGAGGCTCCTCCCACACAGGACTCCCTTCCCCTCCACGGATGACAGCGGTCTAAATTATTATAAGGTGCATGTTTTATCCACCCTGACATGTTTTACAAAGTTAATATTAATGGAGAGCAAGTCCAAACTATATCAACCCCTAATGAGCCTTGTCTAAATCATTTCTAACAAGAAATCTGTTAAGCAGATGTGTCCCTGACTTCTTGTAAACCTTTTATCCTTTTTGCGACTTGGTGATCTTGTAGGCTGCTTAACATCTAACCAGCAATCAACCAAACTTTCACTCTTTTATAGCCCGAGCTAAATTACCATAGATGGAGCTGCAAAGCCTAACAGCAAAATAGGCAATGAAAGGCTGTTAATGAGGTTTAGTAAAAATGTCTTATCCCTGAAGGGAAGCTCCATGGCAACAAACACAAACACAGTTCACAGAGAGATTAGTGGGGAATGGGAGACACATCAACGTTTTCTTCTTACTCTTTGGAGAATAAATGATCTAATGGACTTCTTACAACTGTGGATTTTATCTGTCATTTTTTTCTGTGCATTTCTGATAGTGTGGAGGTGGGCTTATAAAGGCATATCATTTATCTTCACTCATTATTTCCACATAGGGCTGGGCAATATGTGGATATAGTATCAATATCATGACATGAGACTACATATTATCTGGGATTTTGGGTACCATAATATCATGATATGGCATAAGTGTTGCCTGTTTCTGGTTTTAAAGGTGACATTACAGTAAAAGGCAGCAATTTTCTGAACTTATAACTTAATAAAATATGAACGCACCAAAAGACATCCCTACAATATCGTCACAAAATTGATATTGACATATTTGGTCAAAGACATTGTAATATTTGATTGTGCCTATATCACCCAGCACCGTCCACATTGAGCATCCACCGGTGTGTCCTGTGACTTCAGGTGACATGAAGGCTCTCCTGTACCTATTTTTGCTTTTCCTTAATGCTCGTTTTTGAATGCTAAGTCAGTGAGGAGATAGCACGGGAGGATTTGGAGAATAATTTGCATGTCGACCAAGTGGAATGCATAATATGTTTTGTAGCTGCATTGCATGATGGTCTGTCGAGGCTCGTGTTGGCGGTGAGGTGGGGATCTCTGCCTTGTCTGCGATGGGTTTCTCCCTGTTTGATTATTGGAACATTGATTAAAGAGGCTGTTGCTCTTTGATTCTGAAGGATTGACACCAAAACCTGATTTTTACTGCTGATGTTTTATTTAGTTAATAGAAAATGTATCATCTGATGATGAAGTGAACTTGAATTAAAGATTTTGATTGAAAGGAAATGGAGCGTGTGTGTGTGTGTGTGTGTGTATGTGATGAGTTCTCTGTGCTGTTATCTCCTAGTGCACATGTCTTCGTTTGCAAGTGCATTTAATGTTACACTGCTCTTCCCTGGAGACGAGTGTTTCCACCTGTGTCTTTCTCTCCCTCCCTGCCTCTCTCTCTCTCTCTCTCTCTCTCTCTCTCTCTCTCTCTCTCTCTCTCTCTCCGTCTGTCTCTCTCTCTCTCTCTGTCTCTACACTCCCCCCCCTCTTTCCTCTGCCCTCCATCCACAGTCACATGTCTCAGTGAATAGAAGTTGAGTGGGTTTCACCAGCTGGTCCCTTTGCCTGCCGCATAAATAGTGTTAAAATACAAATGTGTGTGTGTGTGTGTGTGTGTGTGTATGTGTGTCTTTGCCAGTTACTTGAGTGTCACATCTGCCTTCCAACATTCCTGTGCATCTTTGTGCACACATGGCACGCTGCACAGATCACTGCACTAATTCCAAATCTGTGAAAAATCATTATGTTACACACACACACACACACACACGTTTCATCCTCTGTATCTGAATCTCCATCTATACTAATCAGTGGAGGAATCAGTCAGGATGAACATTTTGGTAAGGATGATAACATACCATATATTTTGACAGATACTGCGATGATTGGGAATGATCATTCTTGCATCATAATTTTCATTTTCACTAAAAAAAAACCAAAAAAATTGTGAATAGCTTTATATATATATAGGCCAGGACATCTCTGTAGCACCAAAATACTTTTGTCACATTTTACCTTTATCAAAAAATTGCACCCACTCCGATTCGGATATTGCACTTGACTTTATCGCCATTCTGATAATATTTTGATGAATTGTTCAGCCCTACTAATCAATCTTGGAGCTGAGCTGAGCGCCTGACAAGTAGACAGACGGGACACTGTAACTCCACAAATGAGCTCACGGTCAGGTAGGAAGGGGAAGACAGTCTGGCAGGCAGACTGGCAGACTGGCAGACCGGCAGACCGGCAGACTTGGCCTCCCATTGACCCGTCAGCGGGGGTCCAGATAGGCGGGCCGCTTGATGATGTTTGTGACAGTCAGCTGATCGCCGGGTCACAGCCGAGAGCTCCGCGGTCGCGGTGCTACGCCGCTAATAATGGATCCAATCACACGGGGCAGCTCGCGGATCTGGAGGAGGGAGAGTTCGCCCTCTTCTTCTTCTGTCTGCTCCAGCTCTCTGTCCATCAGTCAGCCGGCCCGTCTGTTGATGCTGTCCGCCTGGCCTGTCTGTCTGTTGGCCTCATACGATTAATGAGCTGCTGGCATTTGACTGAAATGTCAATTAACATATTGGGTCTGAACACAAAAGGTTTCCAGGGGAAGTTTTGTCACTTGGTAATTGATGCTAAATGTGGAGTGTTATTGTGTTTTGTGTGTGTGTGTGTGTGTGTGTGTGTTGTGTTTCGTGGTAATAATAATCACCAATGGAGCGCGGCCTGGAATCGGCGCAGCGAGGTTCACACGGTGGACATGTTTGGTGGTGGTGACTCAGACTCCTGGATGCAAGGCACTTGTGAAAACACGTGCATATACACACACACACATGCACATACATACACACACACACATTGAGAGCAGGAGGCTCGGTCTTGGCACGTCTCCTGGACATGTGTCACACTGTTTAAAACAACAACACATGC
>OMLF01040486.1:7231-24737 GCA_900302615.1 Holocentrus rufus | reverse complement strand
TGCAGCCATAATATTTTATTTTACAGGTCGCACCTCTACCTTTTACTTTATCTGTACTTCATTCATCAGAAAACTAGGAACGACCAAAGAAATGTCACTAACTGCTCTGTGAAACTGACATCCACGAGAGATTCTTGATTGTTTGTTGGATAAAATGATTGCAGCCAATTAAAGAAAGTGTTAAGCACACATGAACACACACACAGACACACACATACAAACCCACACACACACACTTTCCTGTTAGTGTATGGGCCTCTTATTGTGCGGGTCAGCCATCTGTCTCTCAGCGGTAGGCCCTTGTTACCTGTTGTAGTCTTTCTTGCCCGGCTCATTCAAGAATCCAGTCTCAATGCCTAACAGTCCCTTTCACCATCCCATCAAGTAAAAAGTTCTCAAAGAAAATTCCTCACAGAGAGCAGGACAGAACCAAACAAGTGTGTACCTTACTCTTAAACTTCGACAAAACCCGACAAAGGGGAGATTTCTGTGCCACTTGTTTAAACTTGGAAGAATTAATTATTAAAACTTCCAACCTTCAAGATTCTTTGGGATGTTTTGATTCCTATAAAATTAAAGGGGGGAACTGTGAATGCCGTAAGTCGTTTAAAGATCGCAGAATGTGAGCCACGTCGTTGTCGGCCCTGTTGGCAGCAGGCGAGGTGGATACCGAGAGCGACGGAGGAGTGCAGGGGACAGATGCTTCTCCTTAGAGCATGGGCGGCTGCCCACGGCCCCATTCAGATGAGATGTGAAGTTTACGTCGCACCAGTCTGCCATAGTCTTAGAAGTCAGTTGGATGTCCAGACCTCTGCCATATGGAGTTAGTTAGAAGCAAAACAGCAAGCCTCAGGCCCTCTCTCTCCATACGTGACCAGCAGTGAGCAGTCGCCTCAATGAGACGTTTTCCGATCGCTGCAGGCAATATATAGCTTCAAAGATTACAGTCAGAGTTTATTTTTTTTGAGCAAAGAACAAAAAGCTGGCTTCTATTAGAGATGAAACGTTTCTTGAGAGGGTGGCTTCCCTGCAAAGGTATTAAAAGGAAGAGGAAAATGTAATAATACACAGGTGGAATGTAATATTTGACCTGATGGAATTTAATACAGCTATAAAGTACAGACACCACGGTCACTTGTCCTATATTGGCATGTGATAATGTTATTATTTTAATTCCATGTGTCTGGAATCTGTTCACTGCATACCTCACAGTAACTGTCTGATGTAGTTAATATTATAAGAATAATAAACTTTATTTATATAGCACTTTTCAGAAACAAGATTTACAAAGTGCTTCATAACATAAGACATGACAAGGCAAAAGCAGTAGCCTTGTGCAATATATATAGTGTCTGATGAAGTATGCAGTATGTGTAAAGTATCAACATCCATACTAACTACACTGTAGAGACTGAAGCCATAACATTCATGCGTGTTTAGTGTTATGTGGCTTTGACTGGTCATTTCTAAAATCAATCATGTGGTGGAGCGCTGTGGGAGGTTTGGTTAGGATTTTTCCAAAGTGCACTTAACCCAAAAACAGCAAAAGCAGCAGAATATCCCCGCATTTTAGTATGCAAATGCTGAGGAAAAAATTAAAAAAAATCCCACGAAACCATTCCACAATTCAGCATACTGGAACTGGTAGTCAGCAGGCATTGGAGACTTTAGACACGCAAACTGCCGTCTCAGCACAGACTTTGGCCAGCTTTTTCATTTCAGGGGATCAAACCAACTTTTTGTCGAAAAAATGAGAGGTGGTGTGTGTGTGTGTGTGTGTGTGTGTGTGTGTGTGCGAATGTGTGTGTGATGCTCTTTCTAACGACCCTTGGTTAACTTTGCACCTAATGCAGTCATTATCATTGAATAACAGGAAGCTCATTTTCCTGTTCCTAAACTGCCCAACCTTTTTTGACCAATGACCTCTCAGAATAAGGGGTCAGGCCCAATTATAAGCAAGCTGCTAATAGCGCTTTAGCGAGTCCAGATGTTCTTATCCCCCATTAGCTGAAGTCGCTCCACAGAACTAGTCACCACAACAAAACAAATAGACTCGGCCTTAAACAAAACCAGAGCACGGAATACGAAAACATTGTCTGACTACAACAATATGTGTTTCATTCACTTTTAAATTGGCTTCTTACATGCTGAAATTAAAATTCACATTTGATTACACACTGGACCTCCAAAATGTTCCCTTCCTTGATCTTCGGATTTATAAATCTGACAGTGCACGACAATTTACCAAAAGACCACAGATAGAAACACTAATTTGGATAACCTCCCACTTCCTTGAACCACCCAGTATGTCAGTTTCTATGCCTCAGGTTCATCTGAGCTACATGAAGGGAGCATGTTAGTATATAAAATGTCAGGAGATGATCTGGAGGTTTAAAAAAGGGGGTTATGTTTACAGTACAGTGTGCTTGCTCGCTCTCTCACACAGATAGGTTCTCATCTCCCTCTAAGAACAGACAATTCAGTATGTACTTTTAATACTCTCCCCTCACTAAAAGGATTAGAAGAATTTCTCTACGCCACTGGAATGTCCTGTAAGTACCGTACATAATTGTTTGCTCTATGTAGGAACAGAAACATCAGAGACAGAGATGTAAATGCAAAATGTAAAGTCCCCACACCAGCACGCCCTGCCATAAACAACCTGCCTCCTCCCCAGTTTTCCCTGTGGTCACTCTTCTGCATTTCCATATTCAAAACAAACAAACCAAAAATATATATATTTTCAAAGATTGCAACTCGAGCAAAACATAGACCCTCAATTCTCAATCCAATTATAATGTGTGAATCAGTAGAGATGATGCATGCTATCCAGTGTTCCTGTAACCTTTCGTATGTAGGACAAACTACACAAACTACAAGGACACTCTGTACAGGGATAATTGAGCATGAAAGTGCATTAAGAAATAAATCTGATGGGTTTGTATTTTGGGCATCAGAAGTAGTCTTGCCTGATCCCAGCAGTGGAAATTATGATGAATTCTTGCGCCAAAGAGAAGTTAAATGGATGCAGCTTTTGAACACAACTTCTCCATGGACTGAATGATATAGTGGATCGCTTGTATTTTTTATGAGCTTTGTTTTTATTTTACCTGTAGTATTGTATTATACCATAAACAGCCGCATGAAAAGTACTGCTTGATGAGTATGTATTGTTCTACTCACCCTTTATCTTTTCTACTTATAGTTCATATATTAACAGATTCTCTATTGTCTTCTGACATCATATATTAGATATGTATATGATGACTATTCTGTTTGGTTGCTGCATTTGTGATTCTACACCTTTGCAGATATGATGTCACGTTGGTACCAGGAGCAGCTCCTATCCCTTATTTATAGGGAACTATGATGTGACCTCATCAAGTCTCAGCTGCATGTTTTTGGTGCGACCATGTAACCCTGCAGCTTTATATATTGTGCTTTACTGTGAAGTGTGTATGATGCCAAAATGCATGCATGTTTGCATCATCAGCAGCTCCCTCTCCTATTTTTGATTACATTTTAGCTGTTTTTATCTTTCTTTCCTTTTTTGTCCTACATGGTGCAAATTGCAATGCTGTTTTAACTTTTCCTGCTTTGAAACAAATATTTTGATTTTTCAAAGCAGCAAGAGTGAGAATTTATACAGTCACTCTATTTGATAATTTGCTTTTACAAGGGTCTGCTCATTTCAGCATTTCAGTCTAAATGTTTTGATCTCAGTTAAAACAACTGCAAAAAACTGAGACATGATCTCCCTAATTAACAGCAAATTATGCAGTGAGCCTCATGTAAGCCTTCAAGTTCAAGTTAATTTATTTATGCATTCCTCCATCACAAACTTATCAAAGGATTTTACAAAGAGGGAGCACCTAGATCTAATTAGTCAAGAATCAATCATAGAGCAGAATGATAATACACACACAGGCAAAACAAAAAAAACAGAGATAAACAGTCCTAAATTCTGGCAGGACTTAGGCCTACTCATCCTGCATAACACAACCTACCTGGCATATGTGGTGCTGTGGGTGGGCCTGGGTTTATCATGAGACTTACTTGTTGGGCCAATGAATCCAATGAATATACAGTCAATATCAATATCAATGTCTACATGACCGATAAAAATAAAGTATTTGTTTTGCCTTGCTCATAACAATCCCATGATCCTCAATCCTACATGCATACTGTACTGCAATAGCTACCTGATGCAGCCTGCCAAGTTGAGATGCGATTGAATTTTTTTCCCCTCTTTGTTTTGGAGCCTGTAACCCATGTGGCTTGTACTGAACAGGCAAATTTAGTCAAGCGTGCTTGTAATGGTGCAATTTTGGCTCATAACACTGTAGTGTAATCGTCTTGGAAGTGGCCCACCTGATTTTCTGTGGGCCCACCCACAAGATGATTTCTGGCTGCACTAGAACTACCTGGAACCACCAGCCTGAGACACATTCCCCTTTTGCAGCTGATGATCCATTAAGAAGATGAAATACATAGATATCAACATGTATAAGTCTGACTTAGGAGGACCTGGATAACATGAATTTATGGTCTTAATATTTATGTCAGCATCTGTTTATGTCATTACCTTCAATGTTATTTGCGTGTGGTCTTTGTCAAAACACTGTCTTATCAACTAAAGAAATAAAATGTTAAAATTTGCCTCGTGCCTTTTGTATTTTTGTACATTGGTGTGAACACATTGCAGAGCTGAAATCTTAATTTTTAGATTATTTGGAATTGCATGCTTAACACTCAAGCGAGCACCATGTGATTCAAGAGTACCTAAACAAATGTAGCTTTTGACTTTTAAACACTCAAAATAGAGAATAGAGAATCATCATTATGTAAGAGACTTGTTGCCTGCTACAGAGCTGCTTCCAGGGCTTGGGTTTTAGATGGTAGTCCATGAACAATTTATGTGCTTTTTTGTTTGTTTACTGTGGTTTGCCGGTCATAAAAATAAAGTCAGCTGAAGGAATTTCTCTCTCTCTTTCTCTCTCTCTGTCTTTCTTGGCCTGCTGACAAACCCTCCAAGCCACTTTGGCTGTCACACCCACCCTTGGCCAGAGCTGAAATTAATTGCTGACTAAAAAAGTGCCTAGCAACTCCTTTGCTATGCAATAACACATCAACAGGTTGTCACTTGTGATATCGAGCGGATTACCTCCTCTAAATTATAAGCCCTGGTGCTAGTAAATGATACACTGGCAGAGGCATTCACATGACGTCATACAGTATCTCAATCTTTAGCACGGCCTGAAGGGAAACACACGTAGTACCATGCCTCACATCTATGTGTAATTAGAAAAGAATAGAATAGGAGTACTGATTCTTGATGGAAGATGGAAAACAGAAGATTCTTGATCTGTGATACTGCATTAAAATGATAATCCCCAAGATTGTCAGTTAGCGCTTAGCAACATTGTTGCTAAGACCTCATCGCTGTGGTGTGTCTGCACTTAACATCCCACACGCTGCCTGTCAATCAAACAGTGTGGGTGTGACCATGACGTATGAAGCCTTGATTTTTTTATTTTTTTTTGTAGATGAAGTCTGAGTTTTTGTAGGTGGTTGTCTTTTCTTTAGCTATAGTTGTCATCGGTGCTCATGCTAACCATCGAGTTTTGCCTCTTTTTATTAAAAATAAACCAATGTTGCTGCTGCTGGAAATGTGAAATGCATTACATCCATGTGCCCCAAAAGATTATTTCCTGACAAAGTCACTTTTGATATAACAAAGTCAAATAAACCTTGTAATACCAAGCCTGCAATTTATTTTTATGAAAATGTGCAAGCTAATTAGCGATGACTGCCACATCAGCTGGCATGCCATGTCCCCTGTAGTCTACAGAGATCACAGGACTGAGGAATGCTCATAATAGGAAATTGAAAATAGACTTACTCATACACGTTGGACAGAGGAAATTGAAATAATGAAGTCAAGCTTTCGGAGGCCCAGATTCAAAACCTGAAGGAGCTTGGTCAGAGACTTTTTTATTAACCTGCGTCTTTGGTCGGAGGAAAGCTTATGAAGTGCAGCTGGCAAAAAGTCCCTGAGGCAAACCATGTTTATAATGGACCGCGACGACCCTCCCCACCTCACCTACTGTTTTTTGACCACATTCTGGTTTTTCAGCAGCTTCTCTATAACTAATGTTTTTTTAGTATGATACAGTTTATGTAGTAAATAGTTATACTGTTTGACAGACTTCTGTGTTGGTTTTGGTGGTGTTGGACCATCTGTGCAAAGTTTCTGGATCCGCAAAACAGCTTCATTCTCTCATTCTAATTTCATACTGAAGTTTAGTCTGGCCTCCCCGCTCTGTCCTGTAAATGCTGAACACAGGAATTCCTTCAGCGATTTTGCGCCTCTAATTTTCACTCAAAAGATAACATGCAAGTCATGACAGTCTTTTCCTTATCGTTCCATCTCTTGCTGGTGCTATCTTCCACTTCTGGCCAAGAATGTCTGCTGCTGTGTCAGAGAGTGTGGAGGTGGAGGCCGGCATGGGGGCAGACAGCCGAAACCTGAGCTTACAGAGAGGTGACTTATAGCTGCTCAAGGTCTCAAAACGTTCAAGGCTTCACAAACAAAAAGTCAGTTAATTTATGATAAGGGTTCTGTGGCTGGAGATAGGACTGGGAGCCCACTGTTGTAATGTCACACTCAGAGCTCATGCCAAAAGAGAGGGTGTTACCACAGATCCTTTTTAATACTTGATGGGAACCCCAACTGGTTTTGTATTGTCTTTAATCTGACCTGGCCAGAAATAACATTGTTTTCTGCAGTGAGAAATAAGAGACAAGATGTTTGTATGTGTGCATGGAATGTGTGACATGAATGTTAACCTCAAACTCATTTTGGGCATCTGAAATTTGCAGCCCAGGTTTAATTTAGCATGCATGTAATTGCACACATCGATTGTACGTTTAATGTAAAGTTTGATCAGAGCCATTTTAGCACATTTTTGTATTGTAGTTTGTATCTTTTGGCCAGTGCTGGCTGTGAAAGCTGGATGCAGGATTGTACATTCAATAAACACTGGCCTGAGAAATCAATAGATGGCTTTCAGGTGAAATCGGCCTAATGCGTCCCCTGGCAGACACAGTGGAGGTCCTCGGCTCTTGAGCAACAATATTTGTGAGAGGCCTGTTAAGTTTAATCTTGACAACTTGACAATGTAGCTGTCCGGCCAGAGTTCAAGAGACATTATTCATTTTTTTGTGCAGGTTTGACTGGGAATTGATCATTGGAGGATGACATATTTGATCAGTGTGTGTATAGATAATGTAGTTTGTAAGCTGGTAAGCCTAAAAGCATTTTTATGTTATTAGGACATCTGGTTTGCATGCAGTCCATCCAGTATGAGCCAATATTAGAAGTAGCTAGTAGTTGCATGTTAATATTGATATCAATTGTTTGGCTAATTACCTAGCTAACAAAGCCAAAACTCATTGTTCAGTTAACTGACTCTGACTCGTCTTCTGTTACAACACTGCACTGGAGTTAAGACTCATGCCTCATTCACATCTAATCAAATGAAGCAACCATAGAAAAACAGCAGATGTTGTTTACTTGTGATAAGCAGGGTTGATTAATATGAGTGTGATAATTATTTAGATTTTTTTTTTCTATTCCCTTCCCCACTGCTATTGGTGGATTCCTTTTATGTTTACTGCTTGTGTTTTTAGAGTTCAAGAATTCATAATATAAAGTGGGAAATCCTTGCTCATATCCTCCTATTAGTTGGAGGCTGATCTTTTTTTCTTTTAATGATAAATCCAATATGACTTGAATGCAGCATAGGATCAGATGAGCAAGGGTTAAAGACAGAATGGTTCCCTATGTCATGATAACCCCAAAATATGTATAAAAAAACATCTAGACAACTCATTTCACCTTTAACAGCAAAAACATATTTTTACCTGATAGATCTCTTTTTCTATCCCGGTTGTTATATGATCAGACATTATTTTCACACAGCCTGTTCTCTAAAGGGTTCCCATGATGCCACTAGATGTGGTTGCTATGGGAGATTTATGACACTGCAAACTGCAAAGCCTATATAGATTTTGACACCACATAAGTAAGCACATATATTACAGAGTGGGGTGGCATCTAGACTCATAGGCCTTAGCTGACGACAGGGCTGCTGCTGTAATTGGGTATTATTAAACCAGTTTTTTGGGTGGACGGTTTGAATGTAGCTCTGATATCTCAGAGTTGCACCCAGGGAGGAGGACTGTGCTCTAGGGGATCATGGGGGGAAATTTTATCTATAGCTCCATTCATGGGGAAAGTATTTCTCTGCTTTTGGCCGGGGAGAGCGCTCTCCAAGGGCTGAGCAAGAAGATAAGAGAGATGACTAAGGGCAGGAGACAAGCTAATGGGAGGGAGATTTCCCATGGCTGGTCAAACCACTAGCAGCTGGCCATGTGCAAAAACACTACAGAGCCTGAAAACATGATATTCCCAACTGGCTCAGCCCGTCATTAGCATCAGATATTTATTCATAATTCTGTATTTACACCTCTGTGCTCTGCTGTATGTGCCATTATTTGTTATACAATATGTATATGTTATTGTGGTTTGTAGCAATTTAGAGAGGCAAAAAACAAGAAAAAGTTACACTTTCAAAATATTCCTCATCCACTTTAGCTAACTTTTGCAAATAAAGTTTATCAATAAAATAATGGGTCTTCGAAATTGAGCTTTCTTTGGTGTCCACTTAATGTAATTTTAAAAAATATCAAGTTTGCAGTAATTGTATGGACAGAGCACAGCGATTCTTTTCCTAAGAGAAAAAAAAGCAGGAAAAAAATATATTTTTACCCCTAGGTGGGGTCCTTCATAACTTTACAACTCTTTTTAGTATTCATATAAGCTTGTAAATTAGACTGCTAATATCAACTGCTCTGAGTATCTATAGTCACATTACAGCAAACATATAGTCACATTATTCCCCTGCTTTAATATGGAAAATATGTAGTAAAAATATTCCCAGACACATAAACAAACTTTGGTAATATGGACTTTAATAATATTACTCGTGTGTGTTCAACATTGCACACTCCAGGAAGAAAATTGCCTGTTTGCTATTGTTGATTAGAAGATAAAGAAAATGTTTGAATGCTGATGCTGTATATGGATACTTAGGGAAGCCAAAATAATGAAAATAAGAGAAGCTGTGTAATAAACGCAAATGTATATGGGATATTACTTTCAGGGAAAACATGCTCTGCCTGAAAGCAATATCACATTAATGGTTATTTGTACCATATTACATGACCACTGGTACGTTTTTTAACTAATGAGAGAGCGCCATCAGGGAAAAAATTTGCCATGATTACGCGACAATCGTAAATTTGTGCTCAGGCTGCTCTCCCAAACCATGCTATAGTTAAACATCAAAGCCCCACTATAGCATCCTAACATGCAATTATAATTAAAACACTGATTACTGTGAGATTTAGTGTGGAAAAAAAATCTTGTTGAGAATCACACACTCTCACAGACCCATCCAAAGCCACTGCCGGAAAACTTGTGGCCTGCCAGAGAAAAAATGTCCATAAACACAAGTCTGGGTTTGCCTTGGCTAGAACTTGTTGCTGTCTCTCTCTTCGATGGGTGTGTAAATCTTTTCTGCTTGGTATAGAGCCTTTAGTAGCGCTCTCCACGCCAGCAGTGTTTTTTTTTTTCCCCCCAACAACTTTGCGGCGCACAATCGTTTAGATGTTTCCCATCTCTGTCAACTTTCGAGGCCTCAGGCCAGAGATGGAGCATTGAGTCATGCAGCAGTCGGTCTGCAGCGCTGGGCCGCTTCCTGTGGCGCTGCACCCGGCGATGGGATTGGTCACCCAGGGACGCTCTGCTGTGAGAATGGTCTGTGCTGTATCAGACCTCTACCGAGCAGATCAGTGGAAACCTGTCCTCTGTCCTTTTATGACAGCTGTTTTCACTTAACTTCCCTCAGTTTCGCCCTCTTTCCGTCCCGCTGCCCCTCCACTGCACCTTTCTGTCTTCCTCTTCATCTCTTTTAGTCTTTCAGCCTGTCTGAAAATGATTCTAATATTTCCATATAATAACATGGGCAATAAGTGGATTTGATGTTGTGGTTGATCAGTGGTTTACTTTGACTGTGGCTAGTGTGAATATTCAGGGAAAACCTGACCACAGCAAGGCTCATTCAAAAAAAAAAAAAAAAAAAATTCTCGAGGCAAAGTTCTTAAACCTTTTCAGCCCAGGAAACCAATGAAAATTTTAATCCCATTTGATCCTCCATTTTTTCTTTCATTATTATATTATTTTTCTTTCTTCTTCTTCTTTCATGTTTTTCTGGGCAGCATCTTGGTGCTAAGCAGTCATTGTTGTAAAGGTTTTACACTGTAACCCCCAGAGATCACTTTGCAATAAAAAAGTATGACCGACTCTGTGACGTCTTTTTCCTTGGAAGTTTGTCTCTTGTTTTCTTTGTCTGCTCGGCCAGTGGTGGCTACTCATTTTGACAACCCGCTTCTTCTGCATTTTTCCCCCCTAACTAACCACTATTACCAATGCCAGAAACATAAAACACATCACTTCCTGCGCACTACGGGACTTTTCTCTTAAAAGACCTAGCTTGTGTCTAGAACCGCAAAAAAACAGCTTTCATGTACTGAGTGTAGCTTGAACCGCTGTTGTACTGTGTGATCCAGCCATTTATATGAAAATATATCAAATGCTACTTTAATCTGGGACTTTTTTCAGTAATAAATTGTTATTTTAATCATCTGGATCATGAAGTCAGGTTGCAAAATACCAACTAGCAGTATTACCATGGTTAGAGATGCTCTTCACTACGCTATTCTGTGCTGTTTTGACCAGGTAAAATAAATGAGGCCTGCTGAACTGACTGCCGCTAGCTAGTTAGCATTCAAGACAACCGAACGAGCCTACACTGAAAATAACTTGGCATCATTTAAAGACATTTAAAGTCAAATTACCTGGTTCAAGGATGCCACTTCTATTATGGAGGAAACTATTTACTAGTTAGCTGAGGACATGGTAGCGCAATTGGTGGTATTAGGTTTGATTAGCTGAGTATAGGCTCAATCACGATTATCAATAGGTGATAGAGAGGAACAAAACTGACATTTATTGATGTTCATGTTAAGAGATTATCACTTTGGAACAGACATACTGTGGGAGTAGCTGTTTGCTGTCAGCTGGTTGCTGAATTATCCTAAAAGTTTAAGTCCCATGTCTGTCAGCAAGCCCTTATTCATTTTCCATACCCACCTTTTCCCCATTCAGCATCATGGCAAATACTTTATGTTTAGATGTATTTACAGCAAGTGGGAAAGGTTTGTGAAATTCGCTGAATACGATAAAAGGGAGATCACTTCAACCAATCCGCTTCTCTGCATGAGCTTAATGGTCTGCAGGCACAGATGGGCTGATGGAAACTGTTACAATAATTTGGTGTGCTGCCTTCACTTCCTTCCACTTACAGACGGTGTGTTACAACACAAGCATGCACTCGCACAAGCACACACCCCCACACACACATACACACACACATACAGAATCCAACAGGTAGCCAAATGTTTCTGGTTACAAACTGTGTGCAGCTTTTCTCGTACTCAGTAAACAAAACTGAGGGTTGAGACACAGCAGTGCTTTTTCTGTCTTTAAGAGCCAGCTTAGAATAATTAGCTGTCTTTTAAAAGGTCAAATTAGTACCATATCAAAGGTGGTGTTTACAGTATGTTGTAGTTTTCCAGTCCACAGTGCCCCACAAACAAAGAGCTTTACCGGGATTTAAAGAGCTGCATGGTACATCTACTTGTGTTGTATATGTAGTTGTATTCAAGGTGCAGGTAGTTCACTTTGTTTGGTGTTTAAGCAGAGCTCAAGCAAAGGATTTGAAAGGAGATCAGAGGGTTTCACACTGTCTCTGTGTTTGATTGGACTTAATTCCTCTGAGTGGCACTATCACGCTCTCCTTTGTTGATATGATTGAATTCGAGTGTCAAAGAGAATGAGAAGAGAAAGCTGCCCTTAAGATAGTAGCAACTGCTGACTGATTTGTGCTGCCATATTGTGCTGCACATGGCAGCTCAAATTTGAAGGCTTATCATGACACAATACTCAGAAAATGTTGCACTATTTAGGCTGAGATCATATAGGATGTGCCTTTGAAAACAGCTGCACCCTTTTTCAGTTCACTTTTACCATGTCATGACCTTTCTCTCATCCCTTTTTATTTTCAATGCTGTTCTTATTAACTAGATAGATTGCAGGTATATAGCAACAAGAATGATGTAGAGAAAATACATGTCCATGATCACAGCCTTAGAGATGTTTTCAAGGTTGACAAGCAAGAGAAAAAATAAAGGGAAATAATAATAAAAACATGGGAGGATCATGGAGATACATTTTTATTTTGTGGATGGGGTTCTCTTTGTAAAATGTTTTCAATGCAACAGTGGGAAGCAATCTTCAACGCAGCATTCTTCTCAGCCAGAGTTTTCACTAGTTTCTAAGATACAGAGTAAAACTGAGGGGTTATATGCTCACAAAGCAATTACAGCCACCTGAATGAAAAACAAATCCAAAGATAAATAAAGCAACAAAAGGTGCTATCTAACAAGTGTTGAGATTATGCAGGAAAAGGGCAAGAAAGCTAAATGTGCCCCTGTGCCCTTTGGTCTTCTCCTTTAAGTTTTGTTTGTTTAACAGCATTAGATCCTGGAAGCCCTGAGAGGTGCTAAAAAGGCAGGGCAGGCCCGGGTGTCAAGAGGACGTTCCCCTCCCTAAAACCAAAAGGTAACCTGACAGACACCCCCGAAAGAAACTTCAAAACCTTCAACCTGCCAGTGAAACGGCTTAGCATAACATAAATCTCATTAAGAGAGAGGCTGCTTTTGAAGTGGTTTGAGGGAAGCTGTGATGACGACACAGCGAACCCGGGGAATGAGCTTGGTAATTTCACCTTAGGTAAACACTGAGGTTTGACTACAGTGGCAGTAAAACATCGTGGGAGCGTGGAGGGGGAGGCGGAGGGAGAGGGGTGCTCTCAATTCCCTTAAGGAACTGAGAGCTCTCGATTCCCATAAGGAACTGAGAGCTCTCGATTCCCTTAAGGAACTGAGAGCTCTCGATTCCCTTAAGGAAGTGAGAGCACTTCTGTCAGGCTCCGTTCCAGATCTTGTCCGTCTCATAATGCAAACAGGCCCCTGAGAGGCAAAGATCAACATTTATGATATTTTTTATTGTACTGTGCTCATAAATGCACAGCTTTAGTACAAAGATGTATATTGTACTGCTGTGCACAGGCAAAAAGAGAAGAAAGCTACTCCCGTGCTAAGCTTTGATTCAATATTACAGTTGTATCATTAATTTATGTTCAGGCTCTGAGGCTGAGAAAGTGGGTGGGCGAAGCACAGCTGATTAGTGTAAACAGGTATCTCATTATGATCTTTTCTTTGGCTGGTTAACCACCAGCCTCTGATCCCCACCACACGCTTTTTTTTAAGCCACCCAATATATACAGCTTGGCTTCACGCCTGCTCAAGAGTACTAATGTCAAGATTAAACATTGTGGTTTCCCCCCAAAATGAGGCCAGAGCACGTATGCACACGTGTGCATGTGCAAACACACACACACACACACACACACACACACACACATTAAATACCTTAACTGCTGAACCTGCTCTATATTGCTCTGCAATTAGTTTGTTTTGCTTGATGTTGATCTCCTCTGCCCTGAGGTCTTTTAGCTACATGATGAATTAGTCCTGCTAATCTCATCATACAAATCCATTATCCAACTCCAACTGTAACTACTTCATACCACGCTGCCTGATCAGCTGGAAAAGGAAAAAACATAACAAAAACACATTGTTCTCCTGTCTTTCCTAGATACATGATGTGGCATTTAGCTTCTATTGTACTACAGTTCAAAGCTTTGCATTGCCAAAAGATGAGGGTGCCAGAAGAGTGAAAGACCAGGCTATAAAACAGGATGAGGATCTCTGGAGAAGGAGGGAAATGAAAGCTAGACTCAAACAAAAAATCATCCCAAATCCATCAGGTCCTCATTCAGTGTCTCTTGATAGCCAAGCCACAAGCATTTGAATCCTGCAGGGAAAGAACCGTATCTGTCTGTTTTGAAATGTTTCAAACAGGCAGTGTAATTGCTGTTGTATTGTTTTTCCAAATTAGTTGGAGTGTGAATATTATATATGACTTGAAAACTCACTAACAGTCTTTATAGGATAAGATTTGGAGATCTTCATCTGTTAACAAACAATCTCAAACGGTTTTCCATCTCAGCGATTCTGTTGGTTTATGGATATGAAAAGAAATGACAGATGAAGGGCGCCATATTGGCTCCGTGGCTTGGATGCCAAAGATAGAAAACAAAAGATCTCTGATGGGTGTTGAAACCAACACCAGCCCCGCTCAAGTCAGGACTGCGACCAAAGTGGGGACAAGTCCAAGAAACAATCAAGGCTGCAACAAATCTGAGCCTCGTTCAATACCGCTACCAAAATTGTGGACAAATTTTTCAAATCCATTATAATGACTCACAGTTGTGCTTCCAGAGCCGGAAAATAACACACAAACAGCAATGGGCTTCATGTATTTTGTGTCTTTTACATAATGCCTTCAGATATTTTGACTGGGCCTCAGCGGCAGAAAAATGTCCAAAACAACAACAAGACAAATTGAGTTCAAGCCCAAGACAAGACCAGGACTTGACACCAGGACCGGATTGGAGCGCTGCAGTCCTGATATTAGATTTCCTCCCCACAGAGACTGAGCCACCTGGCTGAGAGGCCCGCTGAGAGGCTGAAGGCCAAAGCTCCGGCGAGATGTCAGATTCTTTGATTAACATTCCTGGCCGGGACTCATTTCGCAGCTCTGTCAACAGGTAGGCGGAGGGAGACAGGCGGCTCACAGACGGAATAATTGGAGGGAATTCTGACTCCATCCTTCATCGCCGCTAATTATGAGACAGGTGAAAGAAGGAGCTCAACCTGTGTATTTCCCCCCTCCGTTCCCTCCCCCACCTGCCCTCGACAAAGACAGGAAGAGACAGAGATAGCGGCAAAAACGTGTGTGTGTGTGTGTTACTTTGTGACAGAAATAGATAGTAATAAAAACTCAATGTGTCAAAGAGAAAGAAGAGAGATTTGCTGCTTTTGGTGGTGAGTTGGAGCTGTTTCTTTGGCACAGGGATGCTTGTTTTTCTCTTTCTTTTTTTTTTTTAAGAGAAAAGTCTTTTTTTTTCTTTCCAAGGACCCAGGGTTAGAAAATCCTGTGAAAGCAACAGCTGTTGTTTCCTTTTCTCCAAACAAAGGCCAAGGACCCACTGGAAGCTGATACGCCATTCAGGGGCGGCTGTAAAACGAAACGGCCACGGAGGAATGAGTCAGTTCTTCTCTGAGCCATGACAATTTGTCGCTTCAGGCAAAGATAGCCTAACGAGAAAAGAATATCTAATGGCACTCTTTTTAGCCTCGACTGAGAAGAGGGGGAAAAACTAAAAAAAAAAAAAAAACGTGTGTGTATAATCAGACACAGGATGATTAATTTATTCAGCTCAGTTGCCAATGGGGAGGTGCCAAACAAATGAGTGAAGAAAAGCACAGAAAATCAGTGACACAAACAACAAGACTTTCTCAACTTGTGTCTTGCTGGCAATTCACAGCTAATAATTTGAAGGGAGGGAAGTCATATATCTCCGAGACAGACGGTGCCAGACTAATTTTGCAAATAAACAAACATCATATTGAGTGCTGGTTTTGCAAATCTGGAACTGATTGCCTGGTTTGTAAATCTCATTCTAGTCCTTGTCTTAATTCATTAAGGATTTGTTTTAGAGTAGTTCATTTTGACTGTGTACTACATGGAAGTCTCCACGTACCATATCACTGTCAGAACATTATACAATGCCTTCATTTTATTCATATATATTAGTTTAGCATCCTAAACATAAAATTAACTAAGAAATTAACCAGACAACAACCAGGGAAACCTAAACCAGTAATACTGTGGCTGATGAGTGTTAACTAAGATAGTATCACAGATTAATTTGAACATTCAGCGTTACAGTTATTTAACTCCTCACATACTTTTACAGGTTTACACAGATGCAATGTTCAGGAATGTTTATGGAGATCCGCCAAAATGAGTGGGGTGTGTAATGGATACGATTTAAAATGTAGCAAAGTTTATTGCCTGAGTCAATACTTTGAAAAAAACACTTCAAAGTCAAAGTAAGGAAGGTGATAATAATAACTGAAGTAAATATAATTTTGGTGTCTTTCGCAGTGTTTTATTGGCCAACAAATTCAGTGTTTTATGTTTCATCGTCTTAAATCCTGAGTGAATCAAGCCGGCTGAGAATGAACGCCGGAGGCTGCGTCTTCGTCTTTAGGTGCATCAGTGGGACGGACAGAGATGTTTATGTTTTGCTGGAACACTTCGGGAACGTCTTATCAGATGTTGTGATTCCAGCGCTAAAACAGTCGGACTGCCTTGGACTCCCCAGAGAACATGCTAGCATGGCAGTTTTTTTTTTTTGTGTGTGTTTGTTTTTTGCTGCAGGTCTGCTGCTTTTATGCAATTAGTTGACCAATCATTTAATGGATTAATAGATTAGCTGAAAATTTTGTAGGCTCAATCAATCAATTTTATTATTAACTTTCCTTTGCTCTCACAAAAACAGTTGTTAACAATTTTCATTTTTTGGCTGCACATGTGCGTGCGTGTGAGTGTGTGTGTGTGTGTGTGTGTGTGTGTGGTTTTGGTGCAGATGGGAGCTCAGGGCTGACTGGAAGCAGAGGTTTACCTGTCCAACCGCCTCCGGCCCTGGACTGTCTGCTGCTGTCTGACTGATCTACAACAGGAGCCTCCTTCTGGAAAAGACATTTATAATCCAATTTAATCTAAAAAATGTTTCCAGGTAAAAAGAAAAATCCATTCCAGTTACCTATAAGCATAACACTTGATGTAAAAAAACATGTGTTCCCAGCCCTTCATCAGCTCCACAGTTGACATGCACAGGCTCTGAAGCAGCTGAATATACAGACATTATGACTATCTATTGAGATTATGTTATTTTTAGCACAGCACATTCATTGTAGTGCAAAAAGAATTTGGATTAATGACAAGTAGCTCATTTGATCACAGATTTTAACCTCAAACTAGGTCATATTACCTCATTTGTTTATGTTGATAATATAACAAATATATTTGTGAAAAGATGATTCGACATTTTCTGGATTCTCTCCCTTTTCCTAGTTTTGTGTTCTTGCCTTTTTCCTCTCCCTCTCTCTCTTGCCTTGTCACACACTTTCACTGACACACACACACACATACACATACACACACACCCCTACTTCCATTCCAAAATTCAGGCCTGTTCACTTTCACCCTTGCTCTCACTCCCCCTGCAGCACCCTCCCCCCAAAACACACACACACACACATATTCACACACACCAAACCCCTA
>OMLF01040478.1:15670-38172 GCA_900302615.1 Holocentrus rufus | reverse complement strand
TGCAATTCTGTGCCATTCTATTCTGTTCTGTTGCACTCTATTCTCTATACTGTTCCACCTTTAACTAGCCTATCATCAGTTTCTACTTGATCAACACACTGTCATCTGTTTTTGCTTCTTGTCAGTTTATTCTCCTTGTTTTCTTTTATTTAAACTGAGCCCTGTCATTATTACTGCGTATAAAGAAAATAAAAACACCGACCCTAAGAACACTGACCCTGTGAGGACAACCTGAAAATGAAAACTAAGCAGAAATAGCAGCAACAGTGAAAAAAGTGTAGTCTGAGCAGATAAGCAGAAACCGGCTCTGAGAAGCCACAACACGTCCCTCAGCAAAGGGGATTTGATCCATATGAGAATCCCACTCATTCAGCAGATCAGCCCAATGTGGTGCAGTATCAACACTGTAAACTTTCCTTCATTGGCTTCTTATTTAGTATTTTGCAAGGCCTAAGATTGTAATTGTGTAATTGCTGCTGCTCTGTCACCCTGAATATCTCCTTCAGGGGATCAATAAAGACAACTCTGACTCTAAAGCCTCAGATTTTGCCAAGCAGGCATCTGAAATGATGAGTTTGCACAACTGAGAGGAGAATATAAACCTCACTGCCCTTTAATACACCATATAAACATTTATAGTCCATTAGCTGTTACATGTGTACATATATACATACATGTGTTATACAACCCACATCATACAGGTGCAAAATGGTGTGTGCATATGATATATCCTTTATTTATTTTTATTAAATATTGCTGAAATGAAATGAACTGCATCACATGTTAAGCAGCTTTTCTGCATATTTTTTTTTCACTATGTGGCAATAATGGTAATACATAAAGTTTGAGACTTCTTTAGTCTGAATATAATGAAAGATTTTCAACTTGGTTTGTAGGTAGTGATTCTGCACAATGACATGATAAGTTTTGGAAATTGCATTCATCAATACTGCATTTTAAATTGATTTTGTGATGCTAATACAGGGCAATAGCTGTTGATTTACAGATGCAGTGTAGTAAATTGTGTGTGTGTGTGTGTGTGTGCTGTGTCCTCCCCCAGCCATGCCTGCCCAGCCCTCTGTGAGGGAGCCGGAGGAGGAGATGGAGGCAGAGGGAGAGTCTGAACTCCCCGAGGCCAACGGAGAGGTGGAGGAGGAGAGGGAGAGAGCGGCAACAGGAGGAGGAGGAGGGGAGGAGACCATGGAGGAGAGCATGGAGGAGAGAGATAGCGACCTGGAGGAGACCGAAGAAGAGGAGGAGGAGGAGGAAGAAGAGGAGAGTTCAGGTAATGTACAAGTTGTAGTTTTTGTTTTGTATTTGTTTTGATGTGTGGTTAGATGCTGTTTCTCCTGAGTTACACACTGTTTACTGAATGGATTTGCAAGCTGAAGATGTTAATAAAGTTTTTCTTTTAACTGACTTCTCCCTCTCTGTCTTCATCCCATGTGAAGAAATGGATGATGAGGACTGTGAGAGGAGGAGAGGAGAGTGTCTAGACGAGATGTTGGACCTGGAGAAGCAGTTTCAGGAGCTGAAAGACAAGTAAGATGGATTCAATAATCTGTAGTGAATGAATAAGATATGTAGATTGTACGTCTGCACTTTTTTATTTTTTATTTCTTTTCATATAACCATGCATAATAGATACTTGACAGACACAAGTAATGATACAAACAAAACACAAACACTCCTCTCAATCACTATGCTTCCACATTCATATTGCAGTTATATTATGTAGGTTTTGAATGTGTCATCCTGTGTAAATAAGCAGGCAGCCATGTAGATATACTGGCATACTGAGGTGTTATGTGTCATTATTTTAAACTTTTTGATCATATATGCACATGGAAAATAGACCCAGGGAATAACATTTCAGTACATATGTTTCCATTCACATGAAACCACTGACAAAAATCTAAGATACAAAAGGCTGGTTGTTTTGAGATCGTCACACACACACACACACACACACAGTGAACGACACCTGACCCCCCTCTCTCTGCAGGTTGTTTCGGGAGCGTCTGAACCAGGTGAAGGTGAAGCTGGACGAGGTGCTGACAGGGAAGGCTGGAGAGTACAGAGAGCCGCTGGCCACACTACAGAACAACATGCAGCTGCGCACGCAAGTGGCTGGTAACCAACACACACACACACACATATACACACATATACACACACCTTCTTCAGGACACGGGAATATTTGCTACAACTATTACCCGGGCACAGCTGGCTCAGATCCATACGCTGCTAATTACTGATTTGGTGATTGAGGAGTTTAATCTGTAGATTTAGTCACTGGACTACAGCTGGAAAGTCTTAATCTGGACTTCCTGAGACTTGCAGCTCCCTTGTGATCATTTCTAACTCATGTCAGTGATTTCACAGCACTGAAATTTGTTGTGGATGCTCGAGGTTGGGCCAGTATGAAACGATGTGCCTCTCTCTCCAGTTCTCACTGACACAAAGTAACGAAGGACACGAACATGTGATAATGACAGCAGCGGCGTGGCTCTCTGTCTCTCTGTTGTCCACAGGAGTGTACAAAGAGCTGTGTCTGCAGGTGATCAAACACAAGTATGAGTGTGAGCTGCAGGGAGCACGGCAACACCTGGAGGTAACACACACACACACACACACACAGGGATACTCAAGCATACACTGGGTTTAACAAAATGTAAACAGTATAATTATATGTGTGTGTGTGTGTGTGTGTCTGTGTGTCTGTGTGTCTGTGTGTCTGTGTGTCTGTGTGTCTGTGTGTCTGTGTGTGTGTGCACAACAGAGTGAGCGGACGTTGCTGTTTGATGCCATGAAGACAGAACTGCTGGACAAGATCAGGAGACTGGAGGAGGACAGACAGAGTGTAGACCTCACCTCAGGTACACACACACACACACACACACACACACACACACACACACACACACACACATGGTCACATGCATGCCTGTGCTTACATAGACACAGTTACAGACACCTGTGCAAACTTGAAAACGATGCTTTGCTTCATTGTGACTTTGTCATTTTTTAGAAATTTTATTTCATGTATTTTTTTTTTAACAACAACTCACAAAGCTGACATGTAGATGTTTTGCAATAATGCAAAATGTAAAGAAAAACTTGCATTAACATTTTTAGACTTCTTTTCCCATTTCCATTGACAAGTATCTGCAGAAACATGAGTGTGGACTGTCCTGATTGATGCAGTCAGTTTCAGTGTTGATGTCACTGGTGTGAGATGATTGATGGGAGTTTTTCCCTCCCATCAGAGTGGTGGAGCGACGAGATGAGGAGCAAGAAGTGTAAGAGAAAGAACCTGCTGGCCCGGACGGAGAGGAAGAAGAAAGCCGCGCTGGTTTCAGGTACAAACCGACATTTTTGTTCGCCTGCTCGTCCTCTCAGCTCTCCTCAGCTCCCCTAACACTCTGACACCCCCCCTCCTCCCCCTCTGTGTGTCCCGCAGGGCCGTTCATCGTCTACATGCTGAGGGACATCGACATCCTCGAGGACTGGACGGCTATCAAGAAGGTGAGGGATCGCGAGGTCAAGTTTCTGACAAACTTAATCAACCAGAAAATAAGAAAAAGGAAAGAAATCTTTGTGTGTTTTGTACCTGCAACTGTTTTTCTGTCAGGTGAGTCATTAACTGGTTGTAGGTTGTGTGTTTCTCAGGCAAAAGCAGCACTGACGCCGCTAAAGAAGAAAGCTGAAAGTAAGTCTGGGACACACACACACACACACACGCACACACACACACTGTCACGGCTCTGTCTCTAACATTACTTTTGTTTCCTCAGAGCGGTGACGACACGAGGAGCATTGAAGAGCAATGGCAGCCAAACCAAACTTAACACACACACACACACACACACATTCCCAGCTAAATCCCACTTAATTTAGTTCATCTCGTTGACTGAAACCCAGCGAAGGCTTCGTCTGTCGTCCTCCCTGCACCGTCGACCCCGCAGCCCAACACTTCACTGCTTGTTTGTTTTCTATGGCTATTTAAAAGAAGTTCAAATTGATATTACAACCATGTATTTATATGACAATTTATTATGGTGATTAAATTTTAATCTTTTATGACACAAGCTTTGTTTTACGTGCGTCTCTGTTGTTTTCCTGTTGCGCGCGCGTCATCACAGACTGCTCCTTTTATGGCCTTTGTATTTAGCTATTAATAAACAGGTAAAACTGGAGGAGCAACCAGTGCAAATTAAAAGTGACTCGTGAGAAATAACGCTGCCTTCATTTCGATTCGGAACTCGGGAATTTCCGTCTCGCACATGTCACGACCTTGTGTTCATGGAGTCAACTCAGGAAAACAGATGCCAGCAAAAGACACTGAGTATTTTCTTCCAGGGGAAACACCAAAAGTATATGCAGCAGTTTTTGCTTCTCTCAGACTTAGCTGTAGAAAATAGCTGACACATCAGTGCATTTCCAATGCTATTGTTAACTAATTACACATCAAATTGCTTTAACTAGCTGGTGAAGTGATGTAGCTAACAGGCTAGCTGATGAATGTGCTCTGATGTCCTTCAAATGAAATCGGAGAAACCGGAGCTCTCAAATGATAATGAGTTTCTAGCTTGTAATTATGAGTTGGGCAAACATTCATTTCATTTTTTCACAAGTTGGAGCTCATTTCTAACGAGTTACGAGTTGAAATGAATGCAGCATAATTCGTTGGTACCTAAATGGGATGGATTTAAATAAAAACATTTTGTTCATGTAGAAAAGTGACTAGTAACAGTGAAATCACAAGTAGCAGTAATAATTGACCAGAGCCTGGTGAAAACAGAGAATTGGCTTGTTAAGAACATGATTCATCTGGACTTAAAGTTGTACTATTAAAATTGCAATAGCTGTTCTAGTAACTGGCAGTGAAGTAGCTACTGGAATAAATAATCAGAAGGCCAGCTGAAGGCTAAACTAAGCCTTGGAACTATAATGAATAACAGTGTGTGTAAATGGTACATTTTCACTGATAGTCCTCTGTTGAACTATTTTATAATATGTGAACAGGGAATAACTTAGCCAAAGACCAAAAATAGTATTTCATTTGTACGTTTGAGGAGAGCATCTGCATCGCTGCTGTTCACTATGGTGATACACAAAATCTGATGTAAATTAAGTGAGAGTTACATGTATTGTAAGGGATTTTTTTAATGAAATGATTTTAGTGGAGAAAAAGGATGTCAGGACTGCGAATGTGAATGAAAACACCTGTGGAGACAGAGAAACCAATAAACCAGCAGTGTTGTTTTCCAGAGGACACAAACTACTAAATATATGAAATAACAATATAATGTCCATTAAAAGCACAAAGTGGTTTGTGAATAATATTTATTTTCAAAACTGAAGAGTGGCATGAGAACAAAGTAAATAAAATGAAATACAAAATGTTAACCAAAACATTAATTTAACAGAAAAAACACTTCTTATGATAATAAGCTAAATGATAATATTTAAGCACATTTACATTCTGAATGAATGACAAAACCAAGAACATGTGAGTTGGCCCTATTAACAAAACAGGACCCCAACCAAAAAGAGAAAACGGAGCTGTAGCAGGGAAATGGGAATCTGTACTGTAAATTAAGTGAGCTGTTTCCAAACCGCCCGAAAATGGAAATAATAATTTTTTAAAAATCATCTTTGGCTAATATACTTTTGTGTGATTTAAGGTGAAGAATTCACTGCGGTTACTGCTCTGCACAGAAATGTTGCTCAAACCAGGATTCACCTCCCTGTAGTTACATCTGTGATGTACACGGTGTTGACTCAAGTTTATAAGTAATTCTGATATTTCAGGGCATATGCATTTTTATTAAAACAAGTACTGTCATCTCATCTATTACCTAAGACAAACATGCATGCTGCTGATATCCATGAAGAGCGATGCGTCCTGCTCTCTCATTGCTTTGTGCCTTATTGCTGCACATCACCACACAATCTCAGGCAAGCTACTGGTCCAACATTAAGCACAGATCAGACAAATCCTTACATTTATATCTAAAAAGCTCAGTTTAATAAGCTGATAATGAAATATCTCCCTGCAATATAATGCAGTTCATCTCCTGTCCAGCAGCTACTGATCCTGAATCATCACAGGTCAGTTTCTAACAATCAATAATTTGCCTTTGGTTGATGCAACAAAGTGTGCCTCTGCACCAAAAACCTAAGAACCAGTGAATTATCGAGCAGCTGAGACAAAGACTGAATACTTTCATTATCCTAGGTATGAAATATGCAGAATACATTGTCTTTACAAACAATGCTTTAGATATTTTAACACCTGCATGAGCTAAATTGTTCAGTTTGTTGCAATGATTCCCTAAATGGGTTGAGGCCATTTCTGCTAAAATGTAAAAGTACAAAATGATATTTGGCACTTTAATCACATTCATGGTATGTTCAGGCTACAAAGCATCACAGGCCTCATTATCACATCATCCCTCTGGTGGCCACAAACAGTGTTATTGTAATCGGCTTGTAAAACATTCCAGCAGACTATATCAGGATCATGTTTTAGATCTGTTGATTTTACCGTGATTGCAAGATGATTAATATAATATGACTAAGATAACACTGCCATGGAAATTATGATCATTTATTAAATTAATAAATTGAAAAGAATAACAGGATGTTGGCTCGTGGCTCCTAATGTTCATGTCAAATTTTGGAGGGATAGAGATAAAATGCAGGCTGTTATT
This sequence comes from Holocentrus rufus, assembly GCA_900302615.1. Classification (NCBI taxonomy): domain Eukaryota; kingdom Metazoa; phylum Chordata; class Actinopteri; order Holocentriformes; family Holocentridae; genus Holocentrus; species Holocentrus rufus. The sequence goes on along the minus strand of OMLF01040478.1, from coordinate 31,453 downwards.
TTTCTGCATTCTGTCAAGGATAGAAACACAGGCACATTTCAAAAGACACATTAGCTAGCAGAAGTAGTTGGGTTACCGGAGCTCCAGTCAAACTGGAAACTGTTTGTGCATGGTAAAATATTATTTCGTAACAGCAATTCGATTATTAAACTCAGTGTCACAGTCTTACATTTATGACATACATGGCAAAGCTGGGCTTTGTTTGCATCAGTTCTGAATGAATGGTGAGGTTCTGCAGTTTCTAATAACATGAAACTTGTAATAATACTGACAAGGAAATGTGGATAAGAAGGAGATTAGGAATCAGTTTTAATTGGTAATTCAGTGGCACTACCATGACAATATGCCATTGTGTGCATAAACAGAATAAACATACAATAAAGCAATTTTTCTTAGCTTCATAAGTACATGAAACAGTATGGAGGTAAACAATGTGCACTTATGCAGGTGGAACGGTACATGTAAAAAAAAAATGCCTATTTTGTTACTGAAGGTGTTTTTCTCCACTGTACCGAGCTGTGGTCTAGAGTTCTTGATCTGTATTCGGGGCAGAACACTTGTGTCTCTTCACTCCCCCTGACCAGCTGAAGCTCTTTCGGCACACAGGACAGTGGTACGGTTTCTCCCCGGTGTGCGTGCGGCGGTGCGTCTTCAGCATCCCTGACTGGCTGAAGCGCCTGCCGCACTGGTCGCAGTGGTACGGTTTCTCCCCCGTGTGGATCCGCTGGTGCATTCTGAGGCAGCCCTTCTTGGCGAAGCTCTTCCAGCAGAACTCGCAGCGGAACGGCTTCTCCCCGGTGTGGACGCGCCGGTGCATCTTCAGCTCCGTGGAGCGGGTGTAGCTTTTGCCGCACTCGTCGCATCGGTACGGTTTCTCCGCCGTGGGGACACACTGGTGGGACTTCAGCTCTGTCGACAGGGGGAAGCTGTTCCCGCACTGGTTACAGCGCAAACCTTTCTCTCTGCTACAATGATGCGACTTTAATTGTCCTGACTGGCTGAAACATTCACCGCACTGGTCACAAAAAAGAGAATTTTCCTCCCTGTGGATACGCTGATGCACTCTCAGATTTCCTTCTTTCATGAAGGTCTTTTCACACTGGTCACAGGAGAAGGGCCTCTCTCCTGTGTCATTGCACCGGTGCATTTCCAGGTATTCACATGTCACAAACCGTTTATCACACTGCTCGCAACGGTACGGCTTCTCCCCTATGTAAGCACACTGATGCGACTTCAGAAGGTCCGCTGCCACAAACCCCTTCCCGCACTGCTCACAATTGTAAGGCCTCTCCGCTGTGTGGGTGTACTTGTGTCTGGTTAAGCTTCTGGAGGTGGAGAAGCACGCCCCGCACTCGCCACACTTGTATGGTTTCTCCCCCGTGTGGACGCGGTGATGTCTCTTTAGATCCTGCCTCCTGGAGAAGCTCTCGCCGCACTGATCGCAGTCAAACGGCTTCTCGCCCGTGTGCACGCGCTGATGCTTCTTAAAGTCCCCCGAATGTCCGAAGCCCCGGCCGCACTGTCCGCATATGTAGCGGCTCTCCCCTGTGTGGATTCGTCTGTGCCTGGCCAGGTAGTCAGCCCTGTGGAAGCACTTTCCACATTGGCCACACTGGTGGGGTTTCTCTTGAGAGTGCGTCTGCTGGTGCTGCACCAGGTGCTCCGACTGCCGGAAGCTTTTCTCGCACAAGTTGCACTGGTACGGTTTCTCCCCCGTGTGGGACAGCTGGTGCCGCTGCAGATGGGACAGCTGGTTGAAGCTCTTCTCGCAGTGGCTGCAGTGGTAGGGTTTCTCCCCCGTGTGAATGCGCTGGTGCACTTTGAGGCTTCCCTCCGTGGTGAAGCTCTTGAGGCACACGTCGCAGGGGAACGGTTTCTCACCCGTGTGGACGCGCTGGTGCACCCGCAGGCTGCCGTCCGTCGGGAAGCTCTTCCTGCAGAAAGCGCACTGGAACGGTGTCTCCCCGGTGTGGACCCGTCTGTGCGCTCTGAAGTAGAACTCTGTGGTAAAACTCTTGCCGCACTGGTTGCAGTGGAAAGGTTTCTCTCCGGTGTGGACGTGTTGGTGCGTCGTCAGGTGCTGAGCTTGGCTGAATCGCTTCCCGCACTGCTCGCACCGGTACGGTTTCTCAACGGCGTGAGCGGGCCGCTGTTTTTTTGCTGCTGGGTTGTGAGGAGGAGTACCTGGGGAGGGACGGAAGGAAAGAGAGAGAGAGACACTTCACATTAGAGAGCCCTCTCCTCAGATGATCAGGCTGTATTTCTCAAACTAAATCAACAGCGGAGGAACAGAAAGACAGATGTGAGAAAAGAAATTAAGTCAAAATAAATTCTATCAAAGTGTAGTGAGACAAAACTTAGAAGAGCAAAGGTAACTTAAGTAAAACTACAGCATGAAAAAGGAGAAAAGAAAGGAGATGGAAGAATAAAGACAGACATTAGGATCATTAAAGCTGCACTAAGCAATGTTCTGACCACTAGAGAGTGTCAAGAGCACAAACTCCGTTTGTAAATACACAAAACCACTCGTTTCTCCCTCCCTCCCTGTCTCTCTTGATTCCAAAAAGTTTACGAGAACATAGGTTGACTCACGCATCCAGAAGAAACAAAGCGACGTCTCCATCCGATTTCAGTCCTTTTTCCAATTTAAGTTCACGCCACCTTTCAAACGCCGGTCCAATGTTGACCCGGGTTTTTGATCTTTTTTGGTCTGAAATCTTTTGTGACAAATATTTGGCCTTCTTTTTTTTTGAGGAAGGCTTTTCCTCCGGAGCTGGTCTTTTGCCACCACAGACTTGAGCCCGCGCCTCCGCCTTTGCCGAGGTGTTGGAGCTGCGTGCCGAGGCTTTTGTAGTGGAGGGTGAGACAGAGGGGGAGGGGGGTGAAGTGGAGGGCAGAGGAGGATCTTACCGTCGGCCCGATACAGAAATTTAGAAAGCTCAAACCAGGCAACAACAGGAAAAATGCACATAATATTGCTTAATGTAGCTTTAATCATTTATCACATTTACACACATAATTTACCAAGCCGCTGGGAATTCAAGGCATAACATGAATGTTTCTGACCTTTACATTTTTATTGACACCTTTCTACCAGTGTGGCCCAATGAAATCCACAGTCTGAATAAAGGTTTTGAATCAAATTCACTGATTTGGAGAGATGACAGTTCTTTTCTGTGTTATGTGGACCATTAGATTTCTCAGATTTGATGGAAAATTGTTGAAAATCATAGCAATATGGTTTAGTTAGATGATTAAAGGAGGCACTAGCATGTCCAGTATAAACTGTGAACAACAACAGAACAGTGGTTTGAGGTGTAAACACTTCTTAGGGGCAAATAGGTCTCAGGAGACCAACAGTTTCACAGTTTTATAACTGTGAGACTGAGGTGTAAATTGACTACGAAAATAAGGACAATGGAGCGGAGATGTAACTTACAGATTTCCTGCTGGTCCTGGGGTTCATCCTTCACCACAATAGAAATGTCCAGTGGCGTACCTGGAAACAGAATATTAAATGAAGCCTGGACATTTAGGCAGTGTTTTCTCTGACCAGTGTCCATAAGAAAAACATTCATTTATATTGCGTCTACATAGTGCATCATAGAAAAAACACCAACAGCATATCACCAAGGCCTAAAAACACATTGATTTAAAAAAAAATCCTCAAATTAAATAAAGGAATAAATATAGTGATACACAATAAATTAAACAGGCAGGCAAACAAAATATATGAGGCAGGTCTTCTATTTCTGTTTATGGCTTAAAGTCTAGACTGTAGAAGTCGGCAGAGGATGAAATGTCTCTATTTTAGGTATTTCTGACTTTAAATACCAGACCACACAACCTCCTGACCTGTTTTTCAAACTTAGTGGGTCACTGGGTTTCTCTGAGGCAGATTTAAATGTATCAGGGGCAGGCGGCACACAGGCAAATATTTGCTGTAATGTGAGGAGGGTGAAAGGAGAAGAGAGAGGAAACGGGAAACAGAACGTGACTTACAGACGTCCTGCTGGTCCTCCAGTTCCTCTTTAAAATCAGGAGAGATGTCGTTGGGCGGGTCTGGAGAGAGGTGGTGGTTGGCTTTGTTCGGACAGCAGCGACAGACATGGAGGAAGGAAAAAATGTGACAAAAATAGACATAAGTTGCCCTGGATATTTTTTTTTAGTTTACATGTGTTCCATAAAGGAAGCAAAACCACCACTATCAGTCTGTCTATCTGAATCAGAATCACAATCAGAATACTTTATTGATCCCCGTGCGGAAATTAAGTAATCTATCTATCTATCTATCTATCTATCTAAGTATCTAAGTATCTAAGTATCTATCCATCTATTGACTTACAGAGTTCTTGGTGGTCTCCATCTTCCTCCTTCACGATAATAGAAATATCTTTGGTGGAATCTGCAAAATCAAAAGTTAATATTGTAACATCATAATAAGATAACGTCATCTACAAGAAGGAAGTTTACCATATGAAAACAATCATCAAAGTATGTCAATGGTAAAACACATGAAATCAAGTAACTGCTGTGGTTCCAGTTCTTTACAATGGGAATTTGTAAATAAAAGAAAGAAAGAGGGGAAACAAAAAAAGAAACTTACATATACTCTCATGGTCCAGAGGTTCATCCTTCACTTCAGCTAACATGTGTGGAGGCGTTGCCGCAGCGACTGACTGGCTTTGTGGAGAATCCATCCTGACCTTAAGACCCCCGTTCTCCATCAGTGTGAAGGTTCTCTGAGGTGAGAGAGACGATTTAGACAACTGCAGATCTGTAGATTATTTATTTACCTTGGTTCAGATTAAATGCAGAAATGGAATAATAGCTAGAACAATAGTGGTAGTACGAATGCTAATGGTTATAGTAGTACTAATAGTAGTAAAAATAATTGAATATGTGTCTCTACAGATTTCACTGCACATTTTCTGAAGGAGAATCCACTATACTCATTTTCTTAATGAGTATAATGTATGTATCTGTTCTCAACTACAACCTAGATATCAAATGTGAGTAAGATGTGAGATGAATTTTATTTCTGTCAGCCAACTCACGATTAAAGTTATGGAAAGCATGCACAGATATAAGTATGTATAGCAAAATAATTAGTTTGGCGTCTAGGCTCTGACTAACTCACTCTCTGCGGCCTACTGAGCTTATGCGATCAGAGCAGAGAGTGATACCATATTCTCCCCAAAACCGCATTAATACAGAGCCAGATTCAAAACAGCTTAAATGACCTGTAAATGTGTCAAGCCAGGCACCAGTCACTGTGTGGCCATTCCAGTGGAATATACTATCTAGTGTAGCTGTGTATGTGGGCCAGCAACAGCCCTTCCAAGAGAGGCACCTCCAACCTCTAGGAGCATACGACCTAATGATCAAATCTTGAGGGGTATCTATCTAACCCAGCAATTCACCTGATATGCAGCAACAGACATAAACACTTAGATCGCTGCATGATTTATAGCCATAATGCAGCTTTGCATAGTACAGGAAATTCTGAGCAGACAAGATTTCTGCTGTGGAGTGTGATGTAGTGCAGATAAGCAGTATAGACAACCATTGCCCCATATCTTTAATAATAGTTAGGAGTATATTAAGGGATGTTAACTAAGCTGCAGACGACCAGTTTTAACTCCCCCCAAAAACCAATGGGTATACTGCCTCAAGACTTTGATTCCCCATGTCGGGAAGAGCTGCAGCAACAAGCAGGAATCAATCTGGCAGAAGGCGCTGACATGCAGTTTGCAGGGATCTGATGGGTGAGACATTGCGGGTGGGTGTGGGAGGTCAAACTGAAACAGATGATGGCAGATGCATGCATATATAATATCGCTCCAGCTAATTCAATTCAATCCTATCTGTACAGCGCCAAATCACAACAGAAGCCACACCAGGGCACCCTCCACTCCGAGCAGGTGAAGACCCTACTCTTTACAACATTAATTACAGAGACCCAACATTCCCCCATGAGCAAGCACTTGACGACAGTGGCGAGGAAAAACTCCCCTTTAACGGGAAGAAACCTCGAACAGAACCGGGCTCTGGGTGGGCAGCCATCTGCCTCGACTAGCTGGGTTGAGAGAAGGGGTGTTAGCACAAACAGGCAATATTGCTGCAGCTAATGCAGAGAAAACTTCGGTGCTCTATGCTTAAGCTGCTCTGTAAAAGATCTGAATGCTCTGTGTCAGGTCAAGCAGAAAAGTGAGTAAAAGCCTTGGACCTCCGCTGTAACATTAGATGCGATACTGCCGTCGGCCATCGGTCAACGGCAGTATCGGCAAGGGCCTTGCCGGGAATTAATCGTTGCCACCGGCAAGTTGATCGTGGAATTCAAGGGAGTCTTGGTCTGGTTTTGCACCCAAGCAATCTGTATCTGAGCAGAAGATCAGAAGAGACAGGCAAAGCAAACGGCAGCACCGAGTAGCGTTGAGGCAAGCAAGCAAACAGCAGCACCAGGTAAGGCAAGCAAGCAAACAGCAGCACCAAGTTAAGGCAAGGAAAAAGCATATATTTGATTTTGATTACCGCAAGCAGCAGGCAATGAGCATGTGGTGCAGCAGGCAAGGTGTGTGCAAGAGTGTTTGCAGCGGTGCAGAACATGACATAAGCAGCTTAAATAGACCGCCTCAATGCAGAGGGGCGTAGCATCAAGCAGGTATTGGGTGAGCATGGGAGAGTATGTGTGAATGCACATGTGATATGCAAGGTGACGTGAACAGCTTCCGGGATGTGTATGAGATGAAACTTTATCCTGTATATAGAGAGAACAGGATATTAAATATTGAGGCCAAACACATGGCTGAATTTATGAAGTCTATGAAAGCCGTGTTGCATTTGGTTTAAGAAAGGAGAGTTAGCATGAAATTAAATCAGAGGGTTGTAGAATAGCCTCTTCGCAACGGTGTTGCCAGTGTCTCGGTTTAACTAGCGACTTTCAGCCAAATGCGTCTGTGGTTGTCGTAGTTACTACAGCTGTTACTACAGGAAGAAAATACGTAGCTGTCCTCGTGAATGCTTCTTTGTTTAGTTTTTCGTTGCAATGTCAAAACATACCTAACTGATTCGTATTTGGTGTCTTGTTTGAGGAAATGCGTCATGTACTAACACTCAGCCACGTTTTCCATGGTGCTTATTGTTACGGAATATTCCTGTTTTCAACGGCTGTCGTAAATAGAACCACAGAAGCATTTAGCCGAAAGTCGCCAGTTAACAAGGTCGCTAGTGAAACCGGAACACCTGTTCGGATATCAATGCACATGAATAACCGTTACTTTTCCTGAACATGACTGCTCAATACTTTATCGGTATTGAACGGTCATAGCATTATAAACTGTCAGCTAACACAAATAACCCACTCCACAAGAATAACAAACATTACCACGCCCAGCACTTTGTGAATTTAGAAAAAAGCTGCTAAATCACACTGATAATTCTCAGAGAAGAGAACAAGCAGGTAACACGGTACTTGAAAAAACTAAAACATAGAAACGAGAGTAGAGAAAGTGTTCATAAGCATGAAGAAGGCCTAGCTATTGTTTATAACTGTGTTGTTGTCGGTGCAGCAGGGTGACAGTTCACAGCCAAAACACTTACCGCCCGACAACTCTAAGTTTTCCCATCCATTTACCCATCAAGATGAGAGTGTAGCATCGGATAAGGCGTCCGCATATTCCAGGGAACTCATTATTTAGTTTTATTGGGGTTATAGCAGATTTGCACCGAGTTTTTTAACCGTTACAGAGCCTAGGAAGCAGCCATTTTGGACGTTAGAGCGCCTGCGCACGTCCTCGTTTCCACGGTAACAGGGGGAGAGCTTCATGCTGCATTCACACCCTATTGGCATCTAACTGTGAGAAAAACCCGACTAGCAGCAACTGGTAAGTGTTTGCAATTTTAAAATAATTCCATGGTTTTAATTCGTTTGAAGCCATCAAAAATGCCTTAACTAAACTTTTCTGCAAAACATTTGTTCCGTTTTCACATTAAAGTCATGTACTGACTGACAGAGTGATAATATACTATATGTAACTTCATAAATTACAACAAAGTAATGATGCCATGTCAACCACAAACAAAAATCTGACAGTGCCCTACAGGTGCTGCAGTTAGGCTACACAATGATTTGAGATGAAAACCATTCAGTTTATATTATTTGAAATTAATGTAGGCATACCATCCCCTACACTTGACTACTTATTTTTGTTCTTGCCAGATATCAGAAAGTTAGAGAAATTACGGTCCTTCACCAAACCCCAAAAGAATTTTTCAGTGATGCAGTGTGTATCTCTGTGTCCCCTATGACATATTTGATTTTGATGTTAGCATTTGATTGCCTGTCTCATGGCCAGGGGATGATTAAAAGAAGAGAGCTCTAGGACATCTAAAAGTTTACTTACCAACCACAAAACTGGATTTCAAAGCTTCACTTGATGGTGAATTAATGAAAATCTCCAAGTATCACAGAAAGCAACACATTAAAGTATGCAAGTGTCCCATTAAGATGCCCATTTGAATGAAAGAGGAGAGGGGTCCATGGACCTTTCACATTTAAATAAAGCTCTCATGGATATCCGTTCAGCACAATCATTCTGTATTTGCCATGATAATTCCAGACTAGGCATGTTTTTTGTTCATCTATCTACATAACATGTGAGTAAGATTCCAGTTTTCCTCCTTTCATATAACTCCCATAAACTCAGCAAGCCCAATATTATATCTCAAAGCGGTCAATCAATACGTTTACCTGTACCCAGAAATCAGATTATTGTGAGTAAGCAGGTTATTGGCAGTAAATCAGGTGATGAGTTTACATGTGTCAATTTACACTGATTACTCAAAACTGCAATATACAAGCGCTCCCCAATAACAGGGTCTCTCCACTACCCAAGATGTGTCTGACTCTTACCCACTTGCTAACAAATAGGTATAATTGCAAATGATGAGCAACAATGAGATGTATTGGGGAAGTTTATTTTACAATTTAAGTGAGAAAGATGTGTATATATGTTTTACATCACAGGGAAAGTGAAGAGGACTAAGACAGAGCTGTTTGTGATTACTGATTGTACTTTTCATCCCTCACTTTTCCTCTTTAGTCTTAAAAGTCTTAAAAAGGATGTCACTTAACATGAAACAGTAGTTTAGCACAACAGATTCTGCTGAACAGAAAAACTATCTATGCTGTCCTAAACTACAGTTAGTGATGTGTTGAAAATTGCATCACTTTTTTAAGCAGCTGGAGCTTTCAGAAAAATAAAAGATTCCAAGGGATAATTACAAGTTGGGTGTTGACAAGATTGCTATTTACAAGCCAGAAGGTAGTACTTATGGTAAACTGGCCAACCATATACTGCGAACAGGCCTACCATATGTGTGGCATTATCCACCTCTTCCTCTCCCTCCCCATCACTCTATCCCCCAACCTCCCACCCTCTTCCCTGTTTTGCTGTGCGAGGAAAAAATGTCCATCATTCCAAACTGGCCGCCCCTGTATGGCTACAAACAGGTGGCCCTTGTTGGCAGCTGTGACAAATGAAGGATGCTGCCTGACTTCCTCCACTTCCTCCTTCACAGCTGTTTGCTGAGTTTGCGCGCCTGCCTCTCCCTCGCCTCAAACGCGGCCTTGGTGGCCATCAGGTCGTCCAGCTGCTGGCGGATCCGCACCATGTCGAGCTGCGCGGACTCGCACTGCTCGCGCAGGGCCGCGGACTCCACGCGCAGCTGCGTGGCCGCCATGGAGAGCTGCTCGCTGCGCTCGCGGCACTGCAGCTGCATGCGGTGCGCGTCACCCAGCAGAGACTCCACGCTCACCGCCACAGACTCACACTGGTCAAGAGACATAGCCTTAACACACACACACACAGAGAGAGAGAGAGAGAGAGAGAGAGAGAGAGAGAGAGAGAGAGCTCAACTTAGTATCAATTTTGTATCAGTTTATTTTCAAGTTAGTATCAACTTTGTATCAACGTAGTATGAACCTAACCCTAACTGATATTGTCAAAATTCAGCTGATAGTCAAATGATACACCTGACATTAGACAGGTTTGAATGAAGTTTAATATTAACATTGCACAGTCCAATTAAAGTATGAGATCCTACTTTGTTCTTTTTATTGTACAGCTTGTTGTAACGATTTAGTAAAATATGGCACATACATACATTCTTGTCTTTCTCTTGCTCAGATTTTTATTTATATTTTGTGGGATAAGGAGTGGGTGGGGTGTGGACAAAGAGGGGCAGAGGGGTTTAAAAAGTTAAAATATAGATTAAACATCAACCATGTGTGCCTGTAATTCCTGTAACACCAGAATGATTACATAAGACATGACTGCTTGAGAAGACAGAATAATAAGAGCTAAAGAGAGCAAAGGGATCTGATTCAGTGAGAAGGTGATATGAGAGAGTTCTTGAAGGTAGTTTTCAGCTACAATGAAAGCTCTAGACTGTGAGTCTACAATATTCTTTCCTCTATAAGTTCTATCACTTCACTGACTGCCTCTTCGACGCACACTTTGCCAGTAAACCAGTGCCAACAAAGCAGTTCGACTGAAAGTGAATCGATAGATAACGGCGAGAAGTCGACCACAGATCAGCAGGTTCAAAACGGAGTATTTGATCTGTGGGGAGTGAAGTGGCTTAAAGAGGCTTATCAAGGCTTAACTTGGACTGTGGTATACACTGCTCTTCACTGTGTCTCTCTTTTATCCATCTCTTACTCTCAGCCCCTTTCAGGCTCACTATATTCTCAAATACTGACTTAACTCAATGAATTGGACTTCTCTTTCCCTTTCTGTTGCACTCAACTCTTTCTCTCACTTTAATCTGATAGAATCCAACAGATGGCCGTTGGATTTTTACAAATTTGATATTATATTATTTAAATATAATAACTTAGTGAAGACAAGAACCAAAAAAATAATTTTTCCTGCATGTTTGAGCTAATGTAGTGTAGGTTGTGTTTTAGCCACACACTAAATGCACATTTTCACACTAATTGCACAATTTCAGACACTAGAGGATGTTGCCTTTCAACTGATGCTTCATACATGCATTTATTTATGTTATAAGCTTTTCCACCTGGATATGCCAAAACAGGTGAAATTCAAGAACAATTGGTGGGATTTAAGACACAATGCTTATTTCTATCAAGGAATGACAGCAAACTTTTTGGGAGACCGGGGTTGGACTCAGCTAGCGGCCCAGGTGTGAGAATGTCTTACCATGAACTCAAGAGTCAAATCTATTACCAGCCTCGTGCTCCTCTTTGGACACTCAAGTTTCAGATGGTCCTCGCTGTCCTCCAGGTTGTTTTTCTCCTCTTTCTTCTTGTAGAGCGCTCCTGTATGTACAGAGGTATAGCCAAGGCAAAAATGAACACCGCTCAAGATGCAGACTGTGGCAAATGCCAGTTGATAAGAAACAGCCTCAAGCTGATTTACAGGACACACAAAGCTCAAAATGGATCAGTGAAGATGTTCCTCCAAAATGTCTTCCTTTTTTTGTATTTTACCTCTTTTTTCCCGTCCTCCCTCTTTCTCCTCCGGTCGCTCTCTCTTTCTTTCTTTCTCTATTCAGTGAATGTTAGCCGTTGTCTCAGGGTTAAGGTCAGATAATCCAAGCAGATTAGACAGTTTGGGAAACAGAGGGAGAGATGTAAGCTCATTTCATCTATTTTGATCTGTCAGGTAGCTGCAAGCAATGGAGGGATCAACCCCGTCTATTACTGGTAGTACAAACGTCACTCTTTTGATGGAAAACTTTATAAAGTATATGTATCTACTATGCAATTTCACATCAGTGGTCCATAAAAGTGCAAATTTGAAGTGGTAGGTTTGCTGTTATGGGCAACAGCAAACATAATTCCCCCAAACTGTGTGTGGTCTCAATTTATTTTTGGACAAAAGCCAATGTCAAATGACTTAAATGAATAAATTTAGATCAACACTCGATCCAAAAACCTGTGTTTCAATAAAACATGAAGGCCTAGTTTGACTCACCAGAAACTGCCTGGTGATGGGAGAGGCTGAGGCCAGTCTGAGACAGAATAATGTGAAATAGCATGATGAGTTTTATTACAATTTTATTGTTTTTGACTTTTCAAGGAACATGGAAGGGGGTAGTAAGATCTTTAAGTTTTATTACTGTGGATAGGAAGGCACACAGTTATGAGATTTAACTTGATGGTGTTTTCAGTCACACTGGATGAAGTTTTAGGCTTGTTCAGCACTCAGAACTGCTGCTTCACTGAAACTTCCTGGCATTGTATAAAGAAGCTGGTAGTGTTTAAGGGTTGCAGATTCCTAGAAACCCTTGACTCACTCACTTAATTTGTCATTTCATACCCAAAACATTACAAGTATGGACCTAAAGTATTAAACAAATAGTCAAAGAGGTCCAGCTAACTTTAATTTTTAATTTGAGATTTCATTTAAGTATTTGAAATGTACTATATTTCAAATAATTTACATGAACAAGCTACTTTCTGCTTGATACATTACAGTTCTGCTGTTTTTCTAACCTGAAGATAAACAGATTGGTGTATCATGCAGACTTCTATGTGCAGAGGTGGAGTACCGTTATCAGCCAGCAGAGGGACACAGAGCTCCACACATATAAATGTCCAACCACATAGCTGCACACCTCTTCCCACTTCCCCATTACACAGTTGTTATGGAAAACCCTTAGACATTAGCAGTTGTATTTAACCTCTTTGGTTTATTGGCTCAAAAAGAAATTTATTTACTGCAAACACCCAAGTGGTTCATATCACAACATGCAGCCGTTTGGTGTTCATTCACTCTTTGGCTGGAATAACTGAAATCACATTTTTTACCACTGCATAGGCTCTGATGTAACAACCTCTTGTGCCATTTTAGGAGATGATCTGTGTTGAAACCTTGGTTGGATCTTAAAGGTAAAAGTCAGGTGAGAGCGGGTGTGTCACGCATGAAAGCAAGGATCCAGTTAAATGTGATTAACACACGTTGTTCCTATCATTTTAGTCTCACTTGTTTCAAGCTGCGGTGAGATGTTGGTCTAGAAAAAACAGTTACTGTCCAAGATCACATGACTAACATGTAGATTCGGTCTCAGCAGGTTTCACCTTTAAGAGGAAAAGAAACTAAAAGACAAACAGTTCATCATCATAAATAAAAAAAACCCACAGCATTCATATGAAAACTCAATGGTACAGAGTACAAAATCACATTGGTGAATTACTTGTGTTTACAAAAAAAAAAATCTCCTCAGCTTTTCAGAAAAAAGTGGGACTTTGTTGCAATTGTGGACCATGTGTTTGAGACATTTTACAACTGAGTCAATGATTGACAAATGAAAATCTGTTTCAAGTGGGAAATGGTGTCAGCTGTGAGTCACAGTAACAACAAAAAATGAAAACACTGCTGACATACAAAATTGGTTCCTGTAGTAAACTTTCTCCCATTTCTTGAGAGATATGCATTCAAACATTTTCAGTAGGACTATGAAAAATGTGAAAAGGGCTTTAGTGTGTGTTATGTTAAATGTGGGAAATGGGTAAAGGTACATATCTGAAGCCATGTCAGTGCATGACGTGGCTGTAGGTGTCTAATGGGGGCCTGCAGTGCTGTTGTTTTGTGCAGCAGCTTGTGCCTGACGAGGTGGCCGAGTGGTTAAGGCGATGGACTGCTAATCCATTGTGCTCTGCACGCGTGGGTTCGAATCCCATCCTCGTCGGCGAGGAACAATATTTCCCCTTTGTTTGAGCAAAGACCGCCTCAAATTATTCTTCGTTGCACAAAAACGAAAAAGGTTTAATTGAAATGAAATGGATTGAAATCACTCTAGTAAGATTCACTTTGGGAAACTGAGATATGTACGTTTACCAGTAAACACAGTATGTATTCACCCTCCGCCCACATCTAGCCAGACACACGTCCCTGTGTGCTTGAATGTAACTGTGTGTGCGCGTCTCCCTGCGACAGCCGTCCTCACTGCGGCCTGGCGGGGCGGTTGAAGAACGGCTCCGTCTCTCCCGGTTCCCCTGGATCGCTGAACCCGCCGCCCGCCCCTCCCCTGAAGATGCTGAGCCCTAAAAACTGACCCCTCTGAATGAACACCAGCACACCAATGGTGAGCCAGAAGAAGAAGTTCACCCACACCGCCGTCTGAGAGGAACAGAGAGAGAGAGAGAGGTGGGGGTTTTACTGAATACATGAAACACAGTCAGCACGTTCTTCCATCTTTACTCCTGACATCTGTTACTCTTTAAATCTGGCACTTTATGTTCATTTATGTATTTGGTGTATTATCCTCTATTGTTTTGCTCTAAGTACTCTGTATTCACCCCCTCTCTATCTTCATCTTATCCTTGTTGTTGTGAACAGTCAATCCATTTTGCAGTCTGTACTTGAGGATAAGAGGAAGGGTATTTAAAGGGTCTTCACTGGCTAAATGATGCTTTATAGCACCACCACTATTTGAAAAATGAATGGTAGCTGCCAGTTAGCGCATGTGGTTTCATATGAGTCACACCCTTCTTTAAAAAAAAAAAAGTCACTAGTTCACAACTTCTTCTTAGTGTGAAATGACTCCATGAAGATTTATAACCTAAATCATTACAGCTGTTTGTCAAAAGACAAGACAATACATTAGCTTTACATAGAACGGTTAGCCTGCTAGGTTAAGCTAGTGGTCGGTTCCTGCTAATTTTCTACCAAAGCACAGTTTTTCATTTATTGTGATACTTCATTTTCTCTTCCAGGAAATGTGTTCAATTATTAAACTGAAGGCAGTAAGATGAAGCATGACTGAGGTTAATTTTAACCACAATCATGCTTCATATCACCGTCTCAAGGTAGCTAGTTAACTATCAGCTAATGTGTTGGGCTAACTTTTTGTGAACTAGCTTGGGTGATTACATGAACAAAAAGGCTCTGAGGTTTTCTGCTCTAGTCTGCTACCTAAATATTATAAAACTCTTTTTATTTTACAATACTAGAAAATCCCACCCACTGTCTTTTACTCTCTTTTGGGCAGCAGCTCATGATCCTTTGCATAATTTATATAAAACTAAACAGGCTCTTTAGTTTCTCTGTAGATTCAAACAAAACCGCCCTGTTCTTTTGGTGTTGCGTTTATGGTATATTCCAGTTTCCCAGCAGGAAGTGCACGTGAATCTTAATTCTAGATGCAACACAAACTGGCCCAGTTGTTATGTTTCAGAGTTTTGTGTGAACTGTAAATTTTAGCTTAAAATACCTGAGTGAGTCACAGCTAAAATTTTTAAATGTTAAGTCATGGCATTTTTGTAAAGCAGTGAAAAACCTCTACCTTTGCAACCCAATGAGCTCCATGAGGACATGAGCTCAGCATGAGCCTTGTAAAATGTCACGTTTCCTACTTGTTAGTGAGACCTAATTACTCATGACTTTTACATGAGCTTAGCTGTCTCCTCTGTTAGCATCATGTAAAATGGTGAGAATGACTGACTTTTAAAACGCTGTATGGTGGACATTTCGGCCTACTGACCTCGGCTTTATGTAGACTGGAGTAGAACTGAGCTCCGTTTAATGGACTGGCCCATTTTTTGGACTGGGCATCCTCACACCTGGAGGGAGAGAAAACAATAAGAGAGTGAGTCTGAAAGTGTTAAATGTGCAATCCAACAAGTGTTTACAGCAGGGGAAGGAAGTGAAGTGACAAAGACGCACTTCTGCTACCTGTTTTTCCACCGTAATCACCACCACCACAAAAAAAAAAAAAATCATATATAATTGGGAAGGAATTCCTGACATT
>OMLF01040465.1:2342-16839 GCA_900302615.1 Holocentrus rufus | reverse complement strand
TGGCCTCGGCATTGTTCTTTATGTCCATTCATGGTGTTTGTGTGTGTGTGTGTGTGTGTGTGTGTGTGTGTGTGTAAGAGGTGGTTTTATTTATGCAGTTACATCATGAAATCTTTATTAAAATGTGATTCATAATCTGCAAAGTCATCATGATAGTGATTTGATAAATAACGGATAAAGTCACATTCTGCAAGAAGAGGTAAGGGAGAATTTGCTTTCATGAGACACATGGAGACGAGTTTACATTTAAGCATTTAGCTAAAGTCCAGAGCAAGAGCAGAATAGGCTTAGCTTCTTACATCACCAGTATTACAAAACCACCAGTAATATAAAGTACAGAGGACAGAGCCACACCTCCCTGCCAACAGATTGGAAACATAAGAAAGTATACACATGACAGATAACATGATCAAAGCCCTTTAGGCTATGACAATTGTGCTGAGTCTTTTGTGAATTATACAAATACACAAAACACTTTTTCTATATCATTTAATTCAGTTGTAAATATATGACTAAGACCATCAGGATCTGCTGCCTACATTCAACTGAATACATTTATGAAACAATGACAGTATGAATTGAGAAATCATATTTTCCATATAAGCTATTCATATAGCTGTGTATTAAAAAAAAACAAAAAAAAAAAAAAACAGGCTAAGGTGATGAAGTGTAAGGCTTTTCATCATCATTAGACTCCAATTAAACTCAGGCTAATGATAAGAAAATTCAGCACCAGACAACACTGGGAAAATGTCAAGATTTTATTTGTCACATGCATAATTGTACATGTACAACAGCAGTGAAATGAGATCAGCTACCACTAGTCAGATAACTCTCCCCAGAACATGATGTTAAAGCAATTCTATGTTTATTTTAGCTCTTTATAAATATATATGGTGAATATTTCTAAATTATCAGGCCTATCTATTATTTATCCAAAACATTTCCATTCTAACATTAAATACTGTCTGTTATTACTTTTCTATATGCTGATTCCTGTCTAAATGAAAGGTGGGTTTGGTTTGATGTTTATTCTGATGAATATAATGCCTGCAAAGCACAAATTAGTTAAGTGATCGTTATTTACCAGTACCAATGACTGAATGATTACTTGACTTATGACTCTATTTTGTAAAGAAGAAGGTCCCATTTTAAGACACCACATGACAGAAATTTCTGTATATATTTTGGCAATTTCCAATGTTTAACAGCGATCAGAGATTACGTAATACCCCTTTAATCATGAGCCAATGACTTTTGACTAATGGAGGTGACTCTCAGCTGCAGGGACTCACATCACTTGCATGCTATTCATGGAGGAGGAGCGAGCTACAGAAGAGTGACCGTACAAAAAAAGAAGTAGTAATGAAAAGTGGCTTCTGGCTGCACTTTAGGTGTAAAAAAACAGATGCAGGGTTGACTGTTTTTCTTCATATTAAGCAGAAGTGGGTGTCACCTCTGAGTTATTTTGAGCATGGTGATCGTTGTTAGCTGCTTAAGTGACAGAGAGCTTCCTTGTTTATTTCAAAAAGTGTCTGCTTTGTAAATCCTTGACATCATAAACATTTAGTTCATCTTATCCAGGGAGACTCGTACAAAGAATAGGTAAGGGTTTGATGCTTTCCTATGGACACTTCGACATTTAGATTGAACCTGTGACCTTTTGGTTATAGATAACAGAATGCATTTCTTGTAAATCAAACCAAACCCACCCACAACTGCTCACAAGTTAATCATGGACTCAAACTCGTCAATCCTCTGTCTGGTGTTGCCTTTCCGGATCCGTCTATAGGACACGGTTTTGTACTTTCCCGCTTGACGGCTGCCATTTTTCTTGTTGTCCACCTCACCGTTCATCTGGGGGGAGTTTTGCCCAGCTTCCTCCTCCTGTCCTTCCATCATCTCTTCCTCTTCCTCCATCCTTCCACCATGACGTTTTCTTGAGGTTTACTTACTGAATCACCGTTGGATGAGTTCTGCATCGGATCGAGATCTTTGTTTCTTTGCTCCACGTCGATCACAGATTGAGCCGTGGCGTCCATCAATGTAACTTTCTCATCCAGCAATGTGGAACCCGATGCTTGTAAGTCTGAAGATAAAAGAGGAAATACCATTTGTTAGATAGGCTGCTTAGTAAAATATTTTTTTCTCTGAGGAAAACAACTTGTTTGTCAAAGGCGCCAGCGTTAATACATCATATGAAATGATTTAATTGTCTGAGTGGGATGCTATGCACTTGCTTTTGGCAGATGAATGAGGGGCAACATTGTGGAATTTTAATTGGACTTTAATGAATTAATTATTTTTCCAGCCTGCATTCCCAGTTTGTGTATAATTCCAGCCCAACATAATTGCGGTTACATAAGATTGTATCATCAAGAGAGCACAGAGAGTCCCACAAACCAACACACTCAGAAAACACACTGAACTGCACAGATTCAGTCACTGGAACATTAAAGTTCTTCTTGGACAACTGCCCTCATATTTATGTTCTTATATCAAAGAAAAACAAGACCTAGATTTTTTACAGTTGTCAGTTCCAAAGGCCAAAGTCTTTTATGGTCTCAGCCCCAATTTGTAAAATGACCTGGATTCTCTCTTGAAAAAGACATTTTAAAACTCAGGTGACTCCCTGGTTAAATAACATTTAAACAAAACAACAACTAACTATATTGTTATGCATTTAAATCACTGTTGCAGCCTAATGTGCATTCAGCCTAATTGATTTGGACTTTGTTCAGATCATCTAATTTGATATCATTTTGCAGCACATTGTAATAGCAGTGGAAGTCATTGTAGGCCTACTAGTAGAAATAGAAGTAGTAACTATGGTGGTAGCAGTTGTAGTAATAGCAGTAATAATAACACTAGGAGTAGTGGAAGCAATAAAATGAGTTTGTTACCTTTCTCAAGGTTAATTTCAGCTGCTGGTTCAGATGTTGTTTGGCCTGCTGCCTCAGTTGTTCCAGAAGACAGTGTTTCTAAGATGTCTTGATGTGCCGGAGGAGGAAGTGATGTCAACACCTGAGCCTCTAAGACCTCTTGTTTCTCTGAAGTCGATGGGTCTTCCTCAGTTGACGTCTCTTGTTTCTCTGAAGTCGGTTCTTCTTCAGTTGATGTGTCTTCTTTGCCTGAAGACGATGGTCCTTCCTTACTTGACGCCTCTTGTTTCTCTGAAGTTGATGATTCCCCCTCAGTTGATGTCTCTCCAAGCTGCTTCTCTATTTCAGTTGCTGTCTCTGATCCACGCACCGATACTTCGGCTGGATTGCTTGGATTGAGGGAATTCAGACAAGGAGGACAATTAGTCTCGCTCTGAAACTTGGGAAGAGGAGTTTGAAAGTGTGTTAGGGGTGCAGCATTGGGCTCTGGGTCTGAATCTGTGATGCCTCTGCCAGAAAGAGTATGTTTGCTCCCATTGTCGTTGCTCAGCGATATGAGATAAACGTCCTCGATGTGGGTTTTGGCAGCAGCTTTGAAGGTTTTCTCTTGATCCATAAGGATGCCGGGAGCTTCTGTAACCTTACTTTGATGTCCAGTCGTGGGGTCACCGTTTTCTTTTGCAACACTGTCATGAACCGGTGTTTTTGGGAACTCTGAGTCATGGATTGATAATAATGGTGATGATGGAGATGACAGTGATGATTCATGTAAATCTGGTTGAGTGTCCTGGGTTGGAGGAATTGCATTTGGTTCCTCCTCCTTGGCTTTCTCTCCTTGTTCCACCTCCTCTTCTTCCTCCTCTCTCTCCATGTCTTCATCTGCTTCCTTCTCGGCCTTCTTTACTTCGTTTGGATCTTCAGCTTGGTTTTCTGTCTCAACATTTGTCTCTCCTTCGTTCTTTTCCTCTTTCTCCTTCTCTGGCCCTTCTTCTTCCTTTTCTTCTACCCCCTTTTCTCCCTCTTCTTCTACCTCTTTTTCTTGTTCCATCACTGCCTTCTCTTCTCTTTCTGTCTCTGGTACGTCCTGATCTTTCTTTCTTTCTTCTTCCTTTCCTTGTACCTCTTCTTCTTCTAGCTCTTTTTCTAATGCATTTCCTTCTTTTACCTCTTCTTTTTTATGTCTTTCAGCCTCTATCTCTTTCTCTTTCTCCTTCCCTGGTTCCTTCATTATGTCCGTTTCTTTTTTTTCCGCCACATGTTCTACCTTGTGTCTCCTTGCCTCTTCCTTTACCCTCTCTTCCTCTTCCCTCAATACCTTTTCTTCTTCTTCTTTCTCTACCTCTTCTTCCTCCTGCCTTTCTATCTCTTTCCCTGCCTCCTCATCTTCTTTTTCCCCACCTGCCTTCTTGCGTTCATCTTTTCCCTCAACCTCTTCTTCTTCCGGTCTCTCCCTGTTTCTCTCTTCTTTGTCTCCCTCTACCTCCTTTCCCTGTTCTCTGACCTGCATCTCTTCTTCTTTTACCTCTTCATCTTCTTTGTTCTTTCTCTTTGTCTCTGCATCCTCCATCTCAATCGTCTCCTCTTTCTCCGCATGTTCCTCCTCTTGGTTGTTCCTCACAGATTTCCTAATTCCGCCATCTGCATCTTCTTCTACCTTTCTCTCTTCAGTTGAAACTTCCTCCACCTCTTCCTTGGCTGTTTCTTTCACTCCCTCAATCTTCTCGTCTCCACCTCTCTCCACCATTTTATCGTCTATGTTCTCCATCAGTCTCTCTACATCTTTGTTACTCTCTTTGTCTTTGTCTGTTCTTACCTCTTGATGCTTGTCTGTCTCCATTTCCACATTTTCGCAATCATCGTCTTCAATGTTTTCCTTCTTCTCTACTTCATCCTGTTTACCCTTTTCTTGCATTTCCAATTCCTCTGCCTCTTGGTTCCTTTGAGGTTTCTGATCCTCTTCTTCCTCTTGCTTTACACCTTCACCATCACCTTTGCAGTCCTCCATCTGGTTTTCTTCTTCTGCCTTTTCCTCATCTGCTTCTTGAAGACTTTTTATCATATCAGTGCCTGATGTTGTCCTTTCAACATCATCAGGACTTTCGCCGGTCCCATCCTGTCTTTCTTCCTCAGAGAAAATATCTGCTGTCTCCATATCCTCTATAGAAAGAATATCTCCAAAGAGCCCAACTGCCTGAATTACCCGGGAAACTATTGAATTCTCCTCCAGTTCCAGGCTGTCCAACAAATCTGTGGTGTTCCACCAGATAGCCATAATTCCTTCGGTAAAAAAAATGTAGATAAAATGTATTAAATGTATTGTTCCTTAGTAGTCAGAGGGAAACTTTAACTTTTAAGTTTAAGCCAATTCTATCTGATTCCTCCGGCCACTTGTCCATGCGATAAACCAGTTCACACTCAGAGAGGCAAGATGTGGGATTTAGTTAATGCTGATCGGCAGAAATGTGACTATACGTCATTTCAGGAGCGAGAGTCTGATGACTGGTGGCCACGTTTTCAGCCTCATGTTACATGTTTGCGAATAGATTTGTGTTTATAATACCTTAATCTCTCAGGTCTTATCCTTATCCTTAACTTGAGGAGGTCCTGCTTCAGGACCTTTAGACTAAAAACCAACATTTTATGTATTTTGATCTTGTGTTAGGAGTATACAAGAAACCTTTGGGACTTTTCGATAACGGGAAATTTGCGAAAAACTTCTGTATCAATCACTATGAGCCCAGACTCCCTTAACTTTACAGGAGAACCATTTTACACCAGTTCGTTATTTATCATCATTTATTTTTATTGCCTATAATATTATTATTTGTTTCCATTTCAATCACAGACTGAAGCTTTCAGCATTTAAAACAGTATGCAGATCAACATTCCCTTGGTGGTTTATCCCATCATGGCATGTTGAGCTTCACAATAAGCTGTTATGTATATGTTGTGAGTCTCACATGTATTACCGTTATGTAACCATGGGAGATCAATGCACAGGATCTGATGTGAGTCGTGTATGCCTCTATTCAAAATAAACCTAGAGCACAAAACTGGAAGAACTCATGGTTTGTTTGGAGGGCAGCAGGGTATCTGGGTGTTTTAACCCCTTGGTTTACAAAATGACCAAAATTTAACTTTATTTATTATTCATATTGATGTGAATAATATTGATAATAAACCTAAGCTTCCCTACAGAATGGTGGAGGTTTGATTGTTCAATCAATCTCCAAGTATTTCTTGGATGACTTTACATTCCTGAAAATATCCCTCAAGAATTTTGGGCAAAAAAAATGATATTTTCAAATCTCTAGATATTTATCTCTGGAAATCCTTTACATTTTAAGTCCACTAGATGGCACTATGGCATGTGAAATACTTTGATTTGATTTCAGTGCCATGCAGTGCAGCCCAAATGGACTTAAAGGGCACATCCACATGACATGACACTTTCTATCCTATTTCCTAACACACACAAGTGTCATACAAACTGAATGTTTTCTCAGTCATTCAGTTTGACACAGAATCAAAACAAATTTCAAGTCTTTCATAATCACACATCTACACAAAAGAAATAAACAGAATTAGAAGTAATTTTGCCATCAAGCGCACTTTTCAGCTCATTATATGACTGATAATCGAATACAAAATGAATTTTATTTGCAATTTCTACCATATTACCATATTAATCTGTACTGCTAAGACTGTGTGCTTTTACAGTTGAAGGGTTGAACAGGTGTTTGAATTAAAAAAAAATCCCTTTTATAGTGTCTAAACTACTTTGTGATGTTCTCTAAATCTTTTTTAAATAACACACACACACATGCACACACACATGCACACTTTCACCAAACTATAATACAGTTTGCTGAACTTCAAGACAAGGGCAAAAATCAGTGCTTATCAAGAAGTTAACCTCAACAGTTCAGTCTTTACACTTTTAGAAAATTTATTGTAATAATAAAATAATGTATCAATACAAACGGGGCTGAGAATTTGTAGCTGGAATTGCACAACATCTTTCATGAAAATATGTAGTCTAGTAATAGTGTTTTATCATGAAAATGACTTAAATTCAGTGATGGTGCAATCAAAGCTCCATTTTAGGAATAAACTATTTCTATATATATTCTTATAATAATGTAGGCTATGAACAAAAATATCACATTCACATTATAGAGATATCATAGAAGTTAAAAAAGTGCCTTATTGTGATAAATCTTTGATATGGATATTTAATTCATATTAAATAGATGTAATATTTTGTGTTGTGCAAACCCTCAACAGCTTAATTTTATACTGAATTACACATGAAGTCCTGTGTTCAGAATTCCACCATAAGAGTTCCTCAGACAAAATTTCTTAATGGACAATGCCTAACACGAAAAGCAAAAGTAACTGTTTTACAGACTGTTCCCTCTATATTTTAGATAAAGAGGTATGTCAGGTAATGGTTTTTCCAAAGCAGATTTTTTGACAGCAGAACTCTTACATAGTACAAAAAAAAGGTGAAAAAAAACAGGTGGAAGAAAGACTGTAGACTACAAACTCCCAGATTCACGTGAACTAGCAGCAGCATGATTAGTGATTCCCTCTTATTTTATTTTCTCAACAAGAAAGGGAATTGGCACTTAGCTTTCATTTCCTAAAAATATCAGTAATATTTGGGCAACATTCAATTGTTCTTTTTTATTTATTTATTTATTTTTTAAGATTCACTCTTATTCTGTGACTTCGCCTCCTGCTGGATTCTCCAAGCGTTGAGCACCTCGTCGTCTTCAGCCTCGGCAGCGGCCCGAGCTCTGATTCTCTGCCTGGTTTGGGCAATGAAGGCAGCAACATCATCCTCCTCCTCCTCCTCGGTTTCCTCTCTCCGACTCCTCCTCCCCTCTGTTTCGCCGCTTTCATATCGATGGGCGAACCTTCCACCTTCGCTCTCTTCGTAAGCTCCATACGACCTCCCTGTCCGGCTGTAGCTGTGGGATTGCGTGAATCCGTTAGAGGAAAATTCTGTATCTAATGCGGATCTTGCGCCCCGGTAGAGATGCTCTGGGCTGGTGTCTCCACAAGATGGATCTGAGTCCCCACGAAACCTTGACCTGTATCGAGATGTAATGCCGTATCCCTCTTCCTCTTCCTCAGCACAGGAGGCCCTCCGGCTTGAGAAGTCAAATTCAGAGGCGGAGGCGTCAAGATCATCGTAAGGATCCGCTGAAGGGTCGGCGTCTGTTCCGTCTGCGGATTTCCTGGGTGGAGGCCTGACACTTTTCAGCCAATCATCAATGCTGGTGTTCTTCTCTTTCTCCAGCGCTGTTTTGAGATTCAAGCACCCGGAGAGCCCAAAGGTCCTCGTCGGTTTCTCTTTTTTCTTCTTCTCCTCGAGAAATTCCTCCTCTCTCTTCTTCTCCTCCTCCTCCTCGTCTTCGTCATCCTTTGGTTTCTTCTTCTTGTAGAGAGTGCTGCGCTTGTTGTCCTCCAGGATCTTCTTCTTTTCGTAGGTAGCCATCTTGCCCCTCATCTCAGACTTGATCTCCTTGTCCATGGAGTCCAGTTTGCGCATGTCGACCTGGTCCTGGAAGAGGCTGAAGAGGGGAACGCTGGTGGTGGTGATCTTGTTTTTCCTGGAGGACAGGCTGGAGCCGACCGCAGAGCTTCTCCCCGTGAGGCCTGAGACACTGGACGACCCACCACCTGAAAAGACTGACTCTGGCCTGCCACGGCCTTGGGATAGCCCACTTGAGTACGAAGCTCCGCTCAACAAGGACGCTTTGTCATCGTCCGCACCCCGACCTGAAACCATGCTCGGAGCGCCGCCAAAGCTTAGCACAGATCCAGCATGTGAGGGAGGGGGCAGGCTCATTTCGGTCTGTTTCTGCATGAGCGTTTCGGAGACAACATTAGCGATCCAGTTCTGGATGCTGGCCAAGTTGACCATGGGTTCACCTCCGGGGCCTTGGACAGTAGGTACCGGGACGATGGGAGGAACGGGGGGCAAAGGATGCGGCGGGGCCATCGATTGTCCAGATCTGGTACTGCGAGGCTGTGATACAGAAGATATGACGGATGATCTGCCGCTGAGCATGGACATGTTGTCATCATTGGCAACGCTCGGCGGGCCTGTGACCCCCGCTCCAGCCCAGAAGGCAGAGAGCGGTATGGTGCCTCCGCTGACGGTGCTCTCGTTCTCCCAGCCGCACATCGACTGACTTTCTTCTAAGGTCTTCTTTGAGCGCTCCAGAATCTCCTCACGTCTCTGCCTCCTCTTGGCCGTGGCGGAGTCCTCGCCCCGGCTTAGCTCTATAATCTCGTCCTTGTTCTCCTCCCCGTAGCGTTTCTGCTGCTTCAGCTTCCACGTCTGGTAGGCTGTCAGGTTGACGTCTTGCAAGGACGGCGTCGGAGCTTCTCCCTCGCCATCGGCCTTGTCTCCTCCTACAGAGCTTTTTTCTCCATCCTCCCCGTCTTTCTTGTTCCAACCAAACTGGATCCTCTTGATGCGCCAACGCTCCAAAGGTGTAAGCTTCTCCTTGTTCCTCTGGCAGAAGTTATACATGGAGCTCGTGTCAGAGAGCATGCTCTCCACGTCTTCATCAACCTTTGCCTTGCCTCCTCCTTCCGTGGCGGTGCTCTCGCTACCTTCATCTTCATCTCTCTTGCGGTAGCGAGCAGCGGCCTGTTCCTCAATCTCCCTCAGGCGCTGTTTCCAAAGATCTGTGTAGCTTGTGCAGCTGGAGGTGGACATTGCGTCCGAGGGCGGGCGTCTGTTACGACGTTTCACCCGTTCTTTCACAGCTCGTACGTCCTCGCTGGTGACGCTCTCCAGGTCGGCGTCTCCATCTTCTCCACCCTTCTTTGACCGACCCCCAACAAGTGACTCCAAATCCTCTCCGTCACTATTCAACTGCGCCTCCCACCACTCTTCGCTCTGGTATTTCTCGTTCCTCTTCTGCCACTCGCGGATCATGCTGTCTACTCCATCATCATCTTCTCCGCCTTCTTCACCCTCTCTCTTTGGTAGAACAAGCTCTTCTTGGGCGCTGGTTGGTCCATGAGAGTCCAGCCCATTCTGCGCTCCAATCAAACCACTTTTTAGTGCTGCAGCAGCTGCAGAGGAAGCCACGCTGCTCATCACGCTAGCGCCATCCTCCTCCTCCTCCATCATGATGGAGTGCGCTTTCACTCCCATCATGCTTTGTTCTTCCTCTTCATCAGTCTCTTCTTCATCATCGTCGCCGCCCTCACCGAAGATGCGAGCCCGGGTGCGTGCGTCGATAACGGAGCACTGGCTCAGCGTTTCGTCGTCGTCGTCACGCTCTTCCATCAGAGTCTCGTTGAGCTCTCGCAGCTGCTTCAGGAAGCCTTCGTTGGGGTTGATGGCACGTTTTTTCCTCAGGGCAGTCAGGGCCTCCATGATGCTCATGTGCTGGAAGATCATGAGGTAAGACGCCACCAGGATGGCAGAGCGACTCACACCCATCATGGAAACCACAAGCACCTTTCCTGCAAATGAAGAGAACATCCCTTGTCAAATATTCCACAAATAGAAAAATCAAGCACTTGCTGCATTAGAAAACAAACCAAGAGACATAACAGTGTTCAATAGTCAGTTCTAACACAGCCTATCAGGAGTGGGCAACATATGTATAATGTTAAATGCATATGGCCTTCCATTGAATAACAATTCAACAGAAAAGAATGGCACTATAGTTGGTGGAACACAATTTCCTTTAAACCTGACAAAAGTAATTTAATGAACATGGTTCAGACAAGGAGTAGTTCACTGGAAATAATGAATGAGCCCTGTCTGTGAAGTAATCTGTATCATGATTACAGGAAATTACAGCCTTGTTCTTGAATGGGTATTTCTGGATATTCATATTTCACATGTCATTCTTTCAAAAAAGGAAAAAAAATAACATGGGAAAGGAAAGCTGTCAGGCAAAGAGGCATAAAAACAGATGAAAATGATTTCATCACAAAAGGCCGAGGGAAGGCAGACAAATACATCGGGATGCATATAAAAACAACTCCCCTCAAAAGCATAGAAAACCCATAAACCCCCTCACCTCTGTGCGTTAACAGGGCCTCGTCCAAGAATTCAGCGGTGGTCCGGAAGTGCGGGGAGATGTCGGCGTCGGAGAAGTCGTCCACCTCGATGCCCATGTACTGGATGTTCATGCCGGCGTAGAAGGACTGGCTGGTGTAAACGCCTGTTCCGTGGGCGGTGTTCAGAATATGGGTGATGCCCATACGCTTCAGCCGGGCCTTGTTGACTGCAACCGATCTGAAAGAGACAACTGATCATGAATCGCTGTCCTGACAAGTGCTGCAGTTTAAAGCATATGAATATGGTCAAAAAAATAAAAAGTGCATCTTGAAGTAGGGAATCTTCGTCAGCAGCCACACATCCTGCCAAAGTGCCCTTGAGCAAGCCACTGAACACCTCCCCCAGCCAGTCTGTGACATCACACTCACTTCTCGGCGATGAAGATGCCGGGCCACACCTCGTCCACGGCGTTGGCGGGAGCCTCCAGGCGGTCCTGCACCATGGCCCTCTGGATGTCCAGCACGCAGGGGGTGTTGTAGGGGCTGCGGTCGTCGATCATGTCCCTGACCCGGTTGTACAGGTCCTCCACCATCAGCTGCTCCGCGCTCTCCAGCATGGACTCCGGGATGGACTCGGCCCGCACGGGACGGGACGGCAGCTCTGAGGAGGAACGAAACAGTTGACAGGACAAGGAAAATAACTTATTGGTAACTTTCCCCAGCTGAAAACTGAAAACAGACAGGTAGTTTGTGTTTTTGTTGCTTCCATATTTTTACAGGTGCACCGCTTTCAGTTAGATCTGCACAAACTGCACTTCATCTACTCCAGCTGTGACTGAATGCATGTTGCAAATTGTATATTGTTCTATTATTGCAGTGATGCCATGTTTTCTTTGGTGAGATCGATGTCAATTCCCTTGCCTTTGCAGGATAATGACACTATTTTTATGTCCTATTCTGACCTGTTTTATTCCATGGTATTGTATTGTGCTCCATTCTATTTTATTCTATTCTATCGGCACAATGAACGACTATTCATGCATGCCTTATATTTAAATAAATGCATATCCATCATGAACATATTCTTTACTATGACTTCAATGCTGTCAAAACACCAATAATGACAGTAACTGGGTGTAATTTCTGTAATATATGCTGTCTGGTGAACAGTTTCATCCAGAGTGCCTTACAGGACCATTGTTACATACATATTCATGACACACACACACACACTTTCTTGATCCCTTTGATCATAGCACCATAAAGCTACAACATGTGCAGGTAATTTTCCACAGCGATGTTCACCAGGCAACGTCATGATGTCAGGCCTGTATTAAAATGTAAGGTCTGGTTAAAGATCCCTCGCCGCCTGTACAGAAGGTCGCTTCCGATACGGAGCAGAACTAATTTTCTCGATTGGTGCGGCTCCTCCACCCGCATGAGTGCATCTGATTCTCAGTGTGGGAGCGAATATAATGACTTATAGATCATTATTATTCCAAAGAGAAGCCCATTTTTCATGAAAACAGTATGGGCACAGCACTATGTGTGATCATGATTACACTGACCTGCTCTCTCCTCCTCTATCTGATCCAAAACTACTCCTTTATTCATATTTTTTAACTCTAATTATCCCTTAAATTTCCCCTTAAATAGCCTCAAAGTCAGTTCCATATTGTAGCACAGTGTCCCATCCATATTGTGTATCTGCTGGTTGCAGCTTCATTGAAGCTCCATCACACTTATATTGAGTGAAATATTCAAAGCCAAGATGCCATTGTTTTATGGCTGCAGAATTACATCAAATAGAAAATATCTGCATGTCTTGTGCATCATTTTATACACATTTCCCTGGAATTCAGCAGAACATATTCGGGATCTCCACTAGAATTTCAAATAAAGTTCTGCAGGTTTGAACAAAGCTCGGCCATGCAGCAGAGGCAAATCCAGTGATGAGACTGGCACAGTTGAAAAGGTTAAACCGTCCAAAAGCAGAACTGACCCGTATGTGATTCCAGCGGCCTTTGACGGTTTAGTCTCCACTTACGCAGATGAAAAAGTCTCTGAAAAGCCTTTTTAACCATTATTTAACCAGGAGAGCTTCGCTGAGATTAAAAACCTCAGTGAGGAAGCCGGATCTGTGGCTGGTGATTCCCATCAGATAGGACGACACTTGCCTCTGAATCATGAGCGTTACAGTGAAATACAGATGAGTTGGGTGTTTAAGCTGCTAGACTCTATACTCTCAGTTCAGCAGCACTTTGTAAGTAATGTAGATTAACCTTTACTTAAGCAGATGAGTGAATTGAGAACAGTCACAATCTGCAGATGAGGTGAAACGTATCTAAAAGGAAGTGAGGAATGACGAGGAAGGAAAATAAGAAAAACAAAATTCAAAACTCAAAATAAAAGCCTCTGTGTTGTGTTTGCGTCGCTTGTCTCACCCTCGCTGATGATCCGCTTCGCAGCGATGGCAGGCGAGAGGTGGATCGGCTCCATGAAGATGCTCTCTGCATCCGAGCCGGAGATCATGGAGAACCTGGACTCTGATATCATGGAGAAACTGGAGAGAGAGAGGAAGGAGGGATTACAGATTACAGAAAATGACTAATATAATATCAATAATCCTCTGTGTATCTGAAGGGTTTTATTTCAAAATGCTTCTATATTTCTATTTTTTCCTTCCTGAAATTTATCCGATTTTTTTTTCTGAAAGCCAATTATTTTATGCCAAAGAAAACCAAAAAGCTCTAATGTTTTTTTGGAGAGAGCTGTTGTTTTCCTCTATGTGAGCCTCCCATTACTGTGCATTTGTTTTTATTCCAGTTTTATTTGTCACATTTTTCTCATTTTATTGCTGCTTGCTACAAGATAAAAGGGCGTTTGTTCACTGTGACATCATGGACTTAAATTACAGTCACTAATGTGGTTTTCTGTTGTTTGTGTTTCTGTCTCATAATTGACTCTTGATCTTCTTGTTTGGATTCTATCTTTATTATTATTTTTCCAAATGACAATCAGGCTATGCTGCAATATACTTACTGTTTTTGTTCATTTTAGGCAATTTGGATCTTTGCTTCTCCTGGTCATGATACTTTTGTGTTACTTTATTTATTTATTTACTTTATTAGTGCAAATAGCCTACATGAAAATCAGATTGCAGCATGTTTTGTAGCATGCTGAAGACGGATCTGCACACAAATATATTCAAAATACAAGGCATAGCTTATTCATAACTTGTATTTTTTCTTATGTTTTTGCACCTGTGCACTTAACTTTTGCAGACTTTTCAGCCTTTAATGTAACCCACGTGCTTTAGTGTCATTTTTTCCATATTTGCAGGTGCTGGGATGAATCACAGCGAGTAAACAAACTAAAAACGCGGCGTCTTTTGTTCATAAAACTCTATTTTCTTGGCAGGCGTACTTGGTCGGGGACGGACAGCGGAGGTAATGGGACTGGATGGCTTTGACGCCGCCATCCGCCTCATCCGCCCCGTCAGGCACCGTCTGATCCCCCGGCTCCGTGTGCTCGCCGGCCGTCGCCATGGCAACCGGGATCCCTCCTTCCTG
>OMLF01040447.1:3632-20031 GCA_900302615.1 Holocentrus rufus | reverse complement strand
TAGTGTGGGCTGTCGTGTAACTTCAGCAATCAATCAAGGAAATCACAACTCGGGCTGCAAAATTAAAACTGTTAAACGAGTTCATCAAGGATGTTAACAATGTTCATTTTCACATTTTCAAGTTTGTACATGACATGCTGTTTTTGTTTTTATCAGCAAGCGCAAAACCCTGAGTGTGATTATGATACCAACTGTCTCCAAAGTACGGGAATAAAAGAGTGACAAACTTAATCATATGGTGCATTATGAGACAAAATGATGCACTAAATGCACAAACAAGAGGTTACACTAGTTGTTGGTGTTTGAACAGGCATGTTGCTGTTCTTAGACACATTGTTGAAGTCAAACCGACCACCCACAACCCAAAACTCTGTGAAGCCTGACCTCTAATGGTGAAAAGTAGGGTGCCTGGTCTTTGGGTGCAGGTGATGTCGCCACCTGGGTGCAAAGCAGTCTGACCCTCAGCCTCGGTTGGTGCTAGTTGGATTGGCGTCCCGGGCCTTTAAAATTAACTCTTTAGATTCTTCATCTATCACAATGTAAACTCCTGTATATTGCTATAATGTAAAATGCAGAAAATGTGCAAAAGTGGGTCTTAGGCCACTTTAGACTACAATTGGATCATAGGTCTCTAAAGCATTCAGTTAATCAATAACATAATTAGCAGATAAAAAAACAGCCATAGTTACAGTGCTGTTCCCCACCATCAGTGACAGTCACAGCTGAGCATGGAGGTGCACATGAGCTATCCTGAGTGGCACTTGTATGCATGCACCCACGCGCGCAAACATAGCGGCAGGCAGGCGCAGACCTACTACAAAAGTCTAAATTCCTTTCATGTCGATGTGACAGAAAACAACAGAGGGAATCTTTCGAGTTCGTCTCAATTGTCAAAAGAATCTCGGCTGGATTCTTCTTTTGTGTAACTCGTGGACGGGACGCGCAGCCCGCTGACAACTGGGTCCTACGTTCATCAGCGCATCACTTTGTTGTCAGAGGCGGGATGGATTTCAAGCTATTACGCGTCAAATGTTTCTTCTTTTCTTTTTTTTTCCTTTCTTTTAATTCCGATTCCTTCATTTTCCTCTTTTATGGTCCAGCCGTGCTGCTACGCAAACAACTGCCACTCAATTTCCAATTCCATTTTTTTTCCCCCCTCCGTCTTCTCTTCTCATGCAGCTTGAGCAAACATTACATGTATCCAGTCACACTCCAGGTAAAATGTGTCTAAGTGAGGCGAGGAGGTCGGGGGAAAAAGATGGAGAAGGCTACGCTGTCGACAAACATCAAGGTGGGCTGACGCCTGCCTCTCCTTTGCTTTGTTACTGTCAATACTGATTTTAACGCTTGGCGGTGGTGTGGAGATTTCGCTCGGCTTACGGTGTCGCCGTGACGATATTTTGGCTACATCTCTGAACAAAAGAAATAAAAATCTCTAAATGTGCTGGCTGGGTCTGTCATTGTGGAGAGCATTACAAATGGAGAGCATTTCATCATCGCGTCAGCCTTGACAGCTTCTCGAGAACATTTTGTGGTGCTGCGCTGTATAAGTTTTGTTTCCAAAAAAAAAAAAAAAAGACAAAGAGAAAAAAAAAAGGCCTTGTCTGCTTTAGACAGTTCAGGCACTTTGGAGATCTGTATGGTGTCTTTCAATGGAGAACAGAGGATAACCCCTGACACCGCCTCTCTCATCCTGCCTGCAACATTCATTCTCCTCCTCGCCTTCATCCCCACCCGGCTCCTTTGTTTGCATTCGATCTGCGGGTGAAGAGGTTGACCTCACCGGGCCAGACGCTAACCCGTTGGGCTTCTCCCCGAGCACACCGAGCCCCAGCAACCTTCTTTCTCCTCTCCCGGCTCTCCTCCACTCTCTATCTCTCGGTTCATCTTTGTCTGCTCTTGCGCTTCTTTCTCTCTCTCGCTTTTTGTTCCTCCCCGCCCCTGCCTGCTCTCTTCCCTTCTTTCTCGCACTACCCTGCTGTATCCACCTTAGTGTGAGTTATTGATTTCTGCAGAGGTTGACTGCTGCAGCCACCTTCCTTTTTCTTCTCTCTTACTCTCCAACTCCCACTCCCTCCTTCCCTCTCCTGCTTCTCTGCCTGCTCCTTCTCCTTCTCTGTGCTCACTTCTTTTCTTTTACCTCGCTTTCTCTCAATTCCCCTTCACCTGCGCTCTACTTCTCTCTCTCGCTCTCTCTCTCTCTCTCTCCCACCCACCTCCGTCTCTCTGGGAGGCACAACTTTAGGCTAAAACTTCTCCGTTCAGCCTGACAACATGTGCATGGTTGATCTTTGATCTCCCACCTGCAATCCTCCAGGAGCTTCTGCCCTGACCGTGTACAAACACCTTGACCCGGCTTGGATGGATTTTTGCACGTCAGTCGTGCTGCACTGGGCACTGAACAGGATTTCTGGTTTTTAAAAGAGTATTATTTTGTTAATATGTAGTGAGGGTGAGAGGTGGGCTTTTGTATGATCAAGTTTAGTGCACTGAGAGCAGCTGCTACATACCGCAGCACCAGGATATAATACTAAGTATTTACAAGGCAATTTTTATCAAATTGGTTTACCACAAAATGCTTTACAGATAGATAAAACAAGAAATAATAAAATAATCAAGAACATAAAATATTCCAGGAGCTTAAGGGTGTGTGTGTGTGTGTGTGTGTGTGTGCTTCAGCAGGGTTCATGTACATGCAGATGCTATGAGAGCACTGGGGCAACACGAGGGTCCAGTTCCCAGATGAAGCAGGTAAATATGAGAGACTGCGGGATAAATGTATTTAAAGAAGGTTTTAAGCGGAAATAGTTAAGTTTGGATGATGCTATGATACAAATGGACGAAGCACATAGGAAAACACTACTGGATGGTCTACCCCCACGTGTTTTCTTATAAATGTGCGGAATAACAAGTCCTGCGTCCTGTGGGTGGTGTTTACTGGTGGATTTTATGATTTCTGAAGCCCGTGTAAATTCTGTTTATAAGGTATTATTCAGAATCTTCTGTTTACTCATGTATAAAAGGATACACTTGATTATGATATGAAGATGGATTTCAACAGCTTAGGCAAAATATGACCCTAACCTAGATAGAATTAAGTATTGAGAATATTTTGTGCAAGTAAACACACTCTGTGTGATTTAATGTGTTGTGGAGATTCTCCTCATAGGACAAAGCACAAAAGCTCTGTGACCTTATGTACATTTGTTGTGTCCCACCGTCATGGCACTTGGTGTGATATCATGTTGTCATGGTGATGTCTGTCTGTGTGTGCAAGATACATTCTGGTGAACACAATGAGTCAAGAGAATGATATGATAGAAACTTCATGCATGCATCACAAGTTCCCGCTCTGGAGCAGACGATCTGATTAGACTTTGTAGCTGCTTGCTGCATAAATTTGCATATTAATGAGGGAACATTGATGAAGTGGCAATAGTTTGCGGTGGCCCAGGAGCGCACGACACAATGACATTTGACATACTTGTTCACAGCGAGATGCATTACACTGCCTTCAAAATAAAAAACACACAACACTTCATGCTCACTTACAGAGTAAATGATGTGATTAGATTTTGGAGCACCTTGCTGCATAAATTTGCATATCAGTTTAGAAAACTCTTCATTGCTTAAGGACATGAAGTTCATATTAATACCATCCATTTATTTAATATTTAATATTTATTGATGTCTTAATTAGCCTAATTAATGGACTCATTAGCATTACTGGCTATGTTTAATATATCATTGTGATTATGGCAGGGCATTAGACTACTCAAGTGCCTCTTATTTTAAAGGTGTTCAGTGGCAGATATTTTGAAGTTAAATCACTGTCAAAATTGTGCTATAATAATTTATTACTGCTACATTCTGTAACCCTTATGAGCTGCTTTCTTTTGCCATATTTCATTATCTCCTTTTTCCGATGCTTTTGATATGTAAAATACCTGTCAACTGCACACACGAAAGGGATTTTTGCAACAGCTCCTAAATTGGACCAAATGAAGGCATAAACTATATCGCTGGACTGACTGTAATGTGAAAGGAGCATTTTTTAATTTTTTTTTTTTTTTTTTGCTGGCATTAGTATGTGTCATCACTGCAAATTTCACAGCAAAATGCACACAGCAAAAAAAACAAAAACATTTAGTATCTTCAAGCATTTTTGCAGAGAGCTACATAAAATAGAGGAGACATAGGAGAGAGGAACCTAATTGAATCCCACACCAACAGGCACACGCAGCGTCCTGAGCAACAGCCAAACTGGCTACCTTACCAGTAAACAAAGAATGAATTAAGCACCGGGCCTCCACCATGACCATTATAATTAATGGATTTCATGAAATACAAACAATAATCTGAAAATCCAGGGATATCAAATGGCAAAAATACAAAAAATGTTTGCTCTGCGATAAATTTTCCCTCTCTTCCCCTTGCGTATTTGCACCAAACTTGCTAAAGCATGCTGCTACGTAAATCCAACATGATCTATAAAGCATACAACCTGACATCTGTGAGTTTCATAGCTATTAATTAATTTAATAAGTCTTGTTAAATGTGGATTAAAAGCTGAAGCAAGTAGCAATAAATGGCCAATTTCTTTTCCAATGCATAGATTATGCTTTTGCAGCATGCTAACAGTTACCCACCTGCCCATCATTCCCTAATAACCTGCCCACCATGTCCTGAGGAACATGATGACCATATTAGTAATGAAGACGTGGCTGACAGGTGAGGAAGCACCTGGCTTGTGGAGGCTCATTAGAGAGTCTTAATGATGTGTTGTGTTCCATAATTAGGAGACGTCTCGGCTTTCTGTCCAATCCCCCTGTTTGGTTGCGGCGTTGGCTGGGGGCATCGTAAACGCTTTGGTTTGGTTTGACAGCTCGAAGGCACAGCGTTTCTGGGAGATCTGTGGAGCGCTCACATTGGATCTGCCAGTGAAAGTTTTTGCGGGAGTTTACGTGAGGACGGAGGATGGTAATGGGATATGATAAAGAGTAAGTTGGGGGATAAAAATGGGAAAGTTCTAAAAGTTATTCGTATCTGAATGTGTGTAATGAGCACGTGTGTGAATTCCTCCTACTGAGGTGTTTTTTTCCCCCCTTATTTCCTGTGTTACAGTGGCTGGCCTGGGACCAACTTCCACCAGTGAGACGGTCTGTTTGCAGCAGTGTGTGTGTGTGTGTGTGCATGTGCACAGGCATGCCTGTGGGCCCAACTGTGTATATGTGTACCTGTTAATGAGAGCCAGAAAACAGTGTTTCCAAGTCCAGTCTCATACTTGGAGTCCCAAACTTATAAAGCTGGGAGAGATTATACATATTTTAGTGTGTCTAAAATAAATGCGCTTGCCAAGTTTGTGTTTTCCTTTCAAAGACAAGATACTGGCTGGAACAAACTATTGCAGGTGCACTGCTACACGAGTGTGAATCAATGAGATCCAGGACCATCGGGATTCATTTATTCAGGAAATTATTCCAGATTTATCGCCTGGAAGAAACTTTTTAGGATGGACCATAAATAGTTTATGGCAAACACAATCTATAAACGAACTGATTAATTAGACCCAAGGAGTCTCGTTTTTTGAAACTTACTTTTCATAAGACTGTAATAAGCGAAAAAAAAGTTATGGTTGGGAAAATTTCTAAAGTTTTTAATTGTTGGTGCCATCACCCAGCCATCATGGCTACTGTGTATTTATCAGTGTTTATTCGAGGAGAGAGGATGTTAATAGACACTGTCAAGTATTGTAGGTGTTTGGGCTTTAGCTTCAGTATGAACCTTTTAAGTCTTTTACATATTTACGTCAGTCTGAAAGTACCAGAGACAGAGCTTTTATGTACCTAGGTTACTCTGAAATAGGTAGAGACGTCAAGTAAATACATTAGTTGGAAAGTCTATAGTTTGTCAGTGCACAATGTGTGTGTGCCTATTATTGAGTTCTGTTCGTTTTTAAATTACCGGAAAGTAGCTGGTTCCTAGTAAAGAGTGCTTGAATGTGCAGCGCGGTGTGTTTGAGTGTGTGCGCATGCCAGCTTATTACTGCATGTGTGTCTCTGCCAGTTAATGAGGGCCAGGATGATTGAGTCTGAGTTTCCAGGTCCTGTCTCGCTGCAGAGAGGAGCAAATGATGAATACACTTCAGTCATTTCAAGACAGGCCTTCATCATTTGCTGGAGCTGTCAGACAGTCATCAAGGCTCACCGTGGGCAGCTGGAGAGGATGAGTCCTTGTTCATAATTGAGAGCTGAGTTTAGAAATGTCATATTTATCCGTCCATCTAAATTTCAAGCCAGGAAATCCCCACTGGCGCGCGGCAAATGTAGTAGGCTGACAGTAACTATCAATCCGAGGTTTAACATTTTTGTCAATAGAGACAATTGCCAGTGGGGGATTTGTTCATTTTTAACAAGGGCCATGTTGGGCAGTCTCACTACGAGACTGTGCCGCTGGCAGACAAAGCTCTCATGCATTACTAATACATCATTCCTTGGTGGAAGAAACCTCCCTGCTCTTCTGGCTTTAATGTACAACCCCGGCAAACATTAACACAGTGGTGACAACACTTACCCCGGCAAAACATCTCAAAAAAGGCTTCCTGTTTGGGTTCGGTCGCAAGTTTTAAGCCTCGGCCCTGCCATTATTTTTCTTTGATCAGTTACCAAAGCAGAAGTTTCGCTAACAAGAGGGCTGCTGCCACCTTTTGAATCACCTGCTCAATAACCTTTTTACTCTACACCTCAAGGCACAGCTTCAAAGACACAGATTTAGCTTGATCGTATAATAAAAAAAAAAAAAAAAAAACACTTTTGGCAAATGAGACTGTCCCATGCAGTCTTTTTTCTGAATTCCACTATGCACTGACTGTCTAGGACACCTATATCCAAGGTCTTTTTCCTCCTTAGTGATTTCTAAGCAAGGAAAATAGAATGATAATCTATTCTATGTAATCATGCTTTGACCTGGCTAATGGAGGCAGCGTACCCCAGGGCTAGATGTAATCAGGAGACAGTTAATAAAACGAACAAGACTGCTTTACTGATCCTACTAATGTCCCTGACCTTCCCCGAGGAATGGAACGTAGGCACGCACACACACACACACACACACACACACACACACATAAAGTGCATGCATATATACATGTTCCCTAATGCCTATATATATATAGCATGCAATGTCAAGCAAACATTCAAGTGCATGGTCACACTGCATATAAACACACCCAAATAGATTTCATATCGCGCCAAACGTTAATTGGATGTCCTTATAATCTCCCATAATCCTTCAACCCTCTCCTCATTCACTCCCGCTCTATCTCCTCTTTAAGGAAGCTTTAAAGGACAGATGAATCCCGTACCCACACCTCACAAACGCTTTCAAACGAGCGCCAGGATGTCATCACAGGGCTCAAGCTCAAACTTCAGAGCGCCGAGTTTGACGGCGTCATCTACTTCCCGCGTATGTTTAGCTTACAGCTGGAGGGCATTGTCTCCTCCTGAGGTCACACATATCAACCTCGGGGAGCGAAGTCACGACTCCATAAACAGCTGTCAATCAAACGGCGCGCTGACTGACAGAGTAAACATACAGCAACAGACGTCTCGTGTCACTCAGTACCGGGCTATATTTACATGAAGAACACAGGGAGCACGCGGAGTGCGAGCACACGCCCACATAGCTACGAGCATGCAAACACGTGCAAAACAAGTGTTTGCAAGCACAGGCTAAGACACACACACACACACACACACACACACACACAAACATATCACTTCACTTTCTTCTCCCTCTTCACTCTTTGTAAATAACAACCACTAACTTCACCAAGAAAACGATGTAAAAAGACACAAATCAAAACAACATGTCATATAAATTGGCAGTTTATGATCCTTCCGGGCGGTTAGACCAGAGTATGTGCACTTATTAATGTTTGACAACCCAACAGCAACCGGGAATGATCTCTGCTCTGCATGTATGATCCCAATTAATTGCTTTCACTTCTCTGACCATCTCTGATTCAGTGTAAAAGTTGCTGGTTGTATTGTCAATATTCTTTTTTTTTCCCCTACTGTTACACTCCAAAGTCTTTGCAAACAAAGTTTTGTGATATATATCTTGCTGCATTCTGTTTTAGTGTCTCTTCACAATTGATTTTTTATTATTCTATATCTTTCCACTCTTTGGGAGACTTTCATTTTCAACGCAGTGAAGGACGACTCGCACCTCGGATCACTTTTCAACACCATTTTGCAGCAATGTGTTGAGTCACAGTCGGCTGCCAATAACACAGAAGTCATAATAGCACCGATGATGTTGCCAAACAAAACAAGGAAAATTGCCGCTGTAATATTTCTTTTGTTGTTGTCATACACAAAATGTTAAAGACATGACTGCGGTGTTTACAGTTAACGCGCCGAGCTGCTATTAAGTGCAATGAAAAGTAATGCGTGACATTTTCAATCCCCAATCAGGGTTTTATGTGGGCATTAGCGGGTTAGCTACAAGCTCGGCTCTCTCTCTCTCTCTCCTTTGCGTGGGATATGCCTCGGCTGCCTGGCTGAATGTGGCGATGCGTCAAGGTGCTTGTATCAAAATGAAAATGTAATTCTCCGAAAGGCTCGCGGGCAACACGGGAAGAGTGATTGGGAATGATCGCTCGTTGGAGCATGATCACTGGTCGCTTAGGGGGAGTTGTCCTGAAGCCCCGACATTTCCAAATGGCAAATCCTGAGTCATAATTCCCGGGACGTCATTCCCGGGATATCACTCCCAGGAAGATTAGCGCTGATGAGTGATAGGCCGCTCGTTCTCGGCGTAGGAGTTCTCCTTGGGGAAGCAACCTTGTCGGCGGCAATATCGCCCAACCCAACGTCTTTAATCATGACCACATGCATGAACACATGCACATAAAGTACGCACGGACACATTAATACCTGGATGTTAGGAGTCACATGAATGAGACGCGTGGAATGAATATAAGTGCACACACACACACACATGCATGCATGCACACACACCCTGCATATAGGATGGCGGAGATCATGAATTTACATAAACCAAGGAGACGTGTTTTTCCGTGAGTGATGGGACAGTGGTAAGCAGGAGTGATATTTCCAATGCTGACTGACTGTGATG
Source organism: Holocentrus rufus (assembly GCA_900302615.1). Classification (NCBI taxonomy): domain Eukaryota; kingdom Metazoa; phylum Chordata; class Actinopteri; order Holocentriformes; family Holocentridae; genus Holocentrus; species Holocentrus rufus. The sequence goes on along the minus strand of OMLF01040447.1, from coordinate 10,890 downwards.
ACCTTCACAGTTGTTGACAGTAAACAGAAATCATATCAGAGAACAGAGAGAGAGCGGCCGGGAGAGGGAGAGAAAGAGAGAGGGAACCACTGATATTAAACGACAGCGGAGGGGCCGGGGTGTGGGAGCGGAATACATTAGATCCCTTATCCCTTATCACACACACAAACACACACACACACACTCACATGACAGATTCTTCTTCTTCCTCATGTTGAATTCTCATTTTATTTAGACTCTGTGACAACTTTGCTCATGCAACATTCATGCCAATAAGGCGGAGTGATTTGAACATTTGAACAGGACCGGAGAGCCGGTGAGGAAACGATCCAGGACAGAAAAAAGCGGAAGTGTTAAAGCCTCTGTGCCGTTCCCTGCTGTCTCTATCAGAATCCCTCCTTTCCTCTTCCTTGTCTTGCCTTTGTTTCTCTGTCCTGTTGTAACATGAGGAGCGGAGTGCCGGGGAGGGAGGCTAATCTATCACAAGCCCAGGGACAACAGGAGACACCAGCCCTCTACTGCATCTCTCTCCTTCTCTTCTTTTTCTATTTCTAGCCGTCTTTTCCTCTCTGTTTTCTCTCTTACACTCTTTTATCTTCTATCTGTTTTATTTTCTCTCTCTATTTCTGTTTAGATGGCTCCCCTTTTTCTTTTATGCTTTCATGCTCTCTCTCTCTATCTATCCTTTCTCTCTTTTTTTCCAGTCAATCTAACAGCATGAAACAAGACCTCTCACTTGGGCTGAAATCTGTTCTTTCTTTCTGTTTCCATACACACACGCATGCATGCATATTGTCCACGCACACGCTGAAATATGCTCATGTAGGTGCGCACACACCCACAGCCCAAATGCTATTTCTAACTGCTCCAGAGACGGTGTAAGACAGGGGGCTTATTGAGACGAAGCATGGGGCCTTGGGGGTGACAGCGTGGGCATGATTGTCTGCTCTGCTAGCCTCTTCTTCCCTGAAACTCCGCGCCGGCTAACCCCCGCTAGTGACTGAAGCTAACCACCAGGGGAGAGAGAAAGAGAGAGTAGTTTTTCAATTTCCTGCCTTTTGCAATTCATCACCAGCCTCTGACTGCAAACCGCTCAGTTACGCTACACCACTCCAAGAAGGAAAAAAAAAAAAAAAAAAAAACAGAGAGAGAGAGAGACAGAAAGATTCTCCAAAACAGCTTTCTGTAAAAGAAAGGTGCCGGGATACTGTTCCCAAAGAGGGAAGTAAAACAGATCAAATGATGTTTAAAACACGCTGTTTTTTTTTCTAATAACAAATTTAAGCTATCTGAAAATTCAAGATCAGTCAATTCACATCTGTGAAGCGACTGAAATGTGGCTTCGCATCCAAATTTTATCATGTGGAGGGTTATGATTATTAAAATTTTGACTGCAATAGAGATGCTTTCAGAAAGAGCTAAAAGCTTCATCTTGACAGCTTAGTGTATCCCCAATCTTCCTATAATGATAGGTTTATGATCAAAGAATTTTGCTGAAAGAGAGGGAGACAGACGCACACACACATACACACACACACACACAGACAGAGAGAGAGAGAGAGCGAGAGAGATGGAATAAATACTGAAAGACTCTCAGTGGAACTCCTTTCAAAATTGTCTCAACATTTTTCAGTGATGCACGTTGGCACTTAGCAAGTGATCTGTTACCCACAAATGATCTAATGTCAAATTCATGTGTGTGGTTTCTACTAGAATGTGTCAACGTGTGTGTGTGTGTGTGTGTTAATGTGGCAGATGCAGTGACTCCGGATGAAAATACAGAGACAGAAAACTAGAGAAAACTGCATTAAAGTGCTAACAGGGCAACAGTAAATGTGTCCTCCCCACTAAATTATGCAAACACCCCATGGGCCAATCAATAACAAGATGCATCATCCCTTCAAGTTTTATCAAAATTGTGCTGGAGGTTTAGCAGGTCTGGCCTTTCAAAATTTTGACCTTTAATAACACAGAACCAAAATGCGTCATCCCTCCATATTTCATCAAAATCCGACCAGTGGCGTCTGAGATATCACGTCTGAGTTAAAAATGTTGACCTTTAATTATTGCACCCTGCCTCCAATTTCATTGTGTGGGGGACAATTAAGAATCAGAGAGCAAAGCAATGGGATAAAAAATAGGTTTTAAGAAGAGATTTAGAAGATTGAAGTGATTTGGCTCGGTCAGGTCATTCCTCGGCACAGGAGCCGATACATAAAGAGGCAGACAGACGGAGGGATGGAGAAAATGAGAGAGAGAGAGAGAGAAAGGTGACATCAATGAGAAGGGAAATGAAAGAGAGAGAAAAAAAGATAGCCAGGCGCGCACCGACTTGAAGAAACACAGAGATAGGCAGGGTGGGAGAGCGTAGCATTTTGAAGCTGAGATGCGGGTATAGTCTGAACGAACAACAGAGTGAGACGCACTGTTGGCGTTCACAATGCAGTCACGCTATGTTATGTGATCCTGTTAGGTTGCTTGAGTCATTGTAGTGGAAGCATTGTGGGATGGCAAGCGCTGAGCAGGCAGTAGGCATCTTAGAGCCACAGGGATAGAAGGCTAAATGACAGATGATACACCGAGTGAAAAGCCACAGGATGGCCCAAGGCAAGCTGGGAGCCATAGAGGAGTACCCTTATACAGCAGCGTGCGCACACACACACACACATGCACATGTACGCACACACACAGCAAACGCGTACCCACGTTGACAATTTCTGAGATACTCATATATTAAGCATGCACACATGCTGGTTTACGCACATGCACCCTCTCCCATCTGCACTTGCACACACAGAGGTGTCCAGACATCCTGCTGAGACTCTAATCTGACATTACAGCCCCCCGCATGGCGCAAGTCTTCCAGTGCACCCTAAATCTGGATTATGATAATTCCATAACTGCCTTGGATAGAGCGTTTAGGAGAAGGTTCACGGAGACATTAGCAGATTCGCCGTGACCCCTGCAGAGATGCCCTGCAGGAGGCATCTATGTTAAGATCCGGGAGCGCATGTTTCTGTGCAATGCTCTCTCCTTGATTTTATTTCATTTCTCCCTTTATTTTCATTCTCACTGCCGACTTTTCTCTCTCTCTTTCAGTCTTTCCGCTGTCTCTTTTGCTGGGAGACTCCTCATACACACACACACTCATTGCACGCGCGCACCCTCACGCACGGTTGCAGCACCTTTTGAAACGGGTGAAAGCTCTGCGACAACATCAAGTCCCACTGTGGCGCCTATTGTAAGTGCTCAATGTTACTGACAACGAGGACAATAAAAAAAAAAAAAGAAGAAAAAAAAAAAAAGAACCCGTGGCTTCACATTGAGGCAGAACGGATGGAGAGCGACATGGCATCTGAGAGCGTCTGGCTGTAATATTTCTCTGAGTGTTGTGATGTCGTGCTATTTTCCACTCCACGAGGCACAAAAACCGCCGTGTACCAAACAATACACTCCCTCAGTGCGAAGTTGAAGGTCCCTACTCGAATTACAATAAAACAGTACCAGTGAAAGCATATAAAAGAAATAACCTCAGTGTCATTTTCCCCTGCAGTTGAACAGTGACTGCGTAAAGCCGTGTCTGCACAAAGGCAACGGGCCTGTGGCAAGGCAATGACACAGACAATGAGGCGATAAGACGGAAATGGAGACTCATAAGTTGAGTGTGTCCGCTGGGGAATAATAAATTGAATAAATAAATAAATAAATAAATGCAGCACCAATCAGCTTATTTGATACAATGACAACCTTATATTTTATTAGGTTAATCGAGTATTGAACACAATTTATGTGGCAGAAGTAAGCAGTCAAGTCTCACTTCACTATTTGCTGCATCTGTACAGATTATGTGGCATTAACCCCAAAACCATTTTTAATCCATCCCCCATCTAAATATTAACCCCAGCACAGACACTGAATATAAATTGGATTTTAACACTAATGTTAAGTTTTTTAGTGACACATTGTAGCTTATAGCTATCCAACAGTGTGACCAACGACTCTATGCTGATGATTGTGAAGTATACATTTACTTTAAACGTACAGTATGGAAAAATTTACTTACTCAATTTAATTGCTGAAGGTCAAATGGCCATAAGAGCAAATGTTCATCAATCCCAGTCAAGATTTGTCTGGTTTATTAGACAGTGACAGTATAGATAGACAGGAAAGATGTGGGACAGCAGGGATGACATGCAGCAAAGGGCTTGGGTCAGAATTTAACCCGTGCCGCCTCGGTAACAATACGTGGTACACGCTCTGCACGGTGAACCACTGGAGCGCCCCAATCCTCTATAATCCTGATGGCTGCCAGGATTTTGAGCTCTCAAAACATCAAGCTGGTTGTTTTGGGGTCCACACAGTCCTTGAGTGTCACATTCGGACGCCCTCAGCTACTTTCGGTGTTGAACCTATGACGCCGAGGGCTCCTGCCCAAGCGGCCGTACTTGGCAAGTCAGGAGTGAGACCAGCCTGGCTTGAGAGAACGGAATCTGAGCCGTTGCCATAGTGATGAAATGTCATTCACTTCTGGCATTTCTCTTAGAGCAGAGATCCAGCTAATTACAAGCCGTAATTATGTAATATCGCCATGCAGTGTGTAGCTCCCCTCAGCCATACTGTGGCCAAACACTGCTAAGTTACTGCTTCCTCTGGTTTCAATCCAGTGAAGTTGACAGCAATTCAAAATGTAAAAACTTGCCTTTCCTGCTGTACAACATTGTTCTATTGACTTCTACATTGAAACAGCCACAACCGCACTACGCTGAAAAAGCCAAAACGGCTGAAAATAAGTGGAATCATTTTTAAAAAGAACTGTTTTCAATAATGCTTGAAAATTTGCACAGAGATGAAGCCACTGGAGGAGGGCTTTTAATTTGATAGCATGGACAAATGTGCCTGCATGTAGCCCCTGGATTGCTTGTTTTCGTGTTCTTTTCATTTTGCTTGTTTAAACACATCTATGACTTTGATATCAGAACCTCATGGTCTTGGGTCTGGGTTGGGACTTTGGTTTGTCCTCAGAGGGAGCAATCAGGCACTAAGCACTCTGATTGCACTTACAGTTTGTGACCTGGACTCTTGGCGTTAGTTGACACAGACCCATGTGAGTAACGCAGCACTTGCAAATTACATCAAGCTCTTTGCTCCTGTAATTGGATTAGTCTGGGCAGAGGAAAGCAGTCCTAAACATAGCTGAACCAGACCTGTGATTTGCATAATTCAAAACCGTAGGGGCTTTTAACAAGTGAATATGAACAAAAACAAAAGAGGTGGCTGAGTCCAGCTAATCAACAAGTTACAGAAAAGAGCTCTATGCTCTAGAGCTCGAAGTTAAGAGAAAGTTGTCCAACGGTGTTTCGGAGAGTTTGCAAAGTTTGCCCTTGTGACTACCTGTTCATTCTCTCACAGAGGCTATTTGTATCTGTGAGTTGTATTCAGACATGTTTCAACTAATTTGGAAATGTTCAGAAATTAGAATAAAATAAGTCCTAACATGAACTCACAGAACTTGAATGAAACAGTTACAAATGCTTTACAGCTCTGCAGATCAAGCATGACTGACAAGCCTTATTAATTGTGCAGAGTAAATACAGGCTACTGACATAATCATTGCATCAATAAATTAATAAATAAATAAAAGCCATCATTACAACAGATTTACTGTTCATTATAAATATACGTTGTCCATTTCCAAGTGAGTAGTTTGAATGTGGATAAACTCCAAACATGACGTGAATGCTGATTTCCAGTTGGTTTTCACTTTTAAATCTAGTCTATTTTCATACAGTGATAAATGTTGCAGTGACGCTGCACTGGGCTGAAGTCATTATGTGTCTTAATCATCCCTCAGTTCAGCTCTGTTTTTGTGGTTTTGTTGCAGTGTCTGGGTCAAGGTTGAGGGAAAAGTGTGTAAGGAGCTCTCTCTGCAGTGCATCACTCTGGGACCAAGAGAATGAAAACCTAAATTGAAAATGGCTCCCACCTTTGTCGGGTCAATGATCTGTGTGTGAGTGTGTGTGAGTGTGTGTGTATATGAGAGAGAGAGACAGAGAGAGAGAGGGAGAAAGAAACTGCACGCAGGGCACTTTCTTGGGCAATGGTGTGCATCTGCATGAAAGGCAGGTTGAAATCTTTGATTCCTTTTAGCGTGTTGGACATATAAATTGCCTTTCACGCTGCTACATAAATCAGAAGGGACTATGCAAGCACAGTCTTTCTCTCTTTCTGTCTCTCTGCTGCTCGCTCATTTCGCAGACACACCTCCAGAAAAAAAAAAAACATTATCCCTTTATCCCCAACCCTCTTCTTCCTTCGATGCTGGTGTGACGGTGTGTGTGCGTCTGTGTGTCTGCGCCTGCTATCGACACACCAAGCCTGGCCCTCTCTTGCACCCGTCTTATCCACTAACGTCGCGATCCATCACGCCGCGGCTCACTGGACGCCCCCGCTCTCATCCTCGCCTCCGACCCTCTGCCCGTCTGACCCCGCTCCCTCTGTCTTCCCCTCTCCACCTCCGCTCCCGAACTGCAGCTCGGCGCCGCCCGTCCTCGCTTCCTTCGCCGTCTCCCTTCCGCCCTCCATGCCTCCCTTCCTCCCCCGTCAACCCCGCCTCCCTCCCTCCCTCTCTCTTGCCTCCTGGTGTTTATCTCGCCGCCTGTGCTCCAGTCATCCGGGCAGTCAGCGGAGAGACGGAGAGCTCTCTCCCCCGGGTCGGTGACCTGTGTCAGGGGGACAAACTGCCCACCGCTGCTTGCCTACACAGCTGGAAAATTAAGGACTTGTGGGGGCGAGAAGGTTCAGCGTCTGCGCGCGCGCGTGTGTGTGTGTGCGTATAGGAGTGGAAGAGGTACAGGCAGAAAGAGCAGTGTGTGTGTGTGGGTGTTGGGCCTTAGGAGCAAACCAAGTTTGGCTATTGGCAGTAATTAACGATTATCAGGGATAATCATTAATTATCAAAATAATAAATATTATTATTAAAATTAATAATAAAAACGGGGCACCACCCTGGAATCAGGGACCAATGAACCAAACAATTAGCAGTCTCATAAAGGGTGTTCACTTAAGAATCGTGATATCTAGGAGATATCAAATTCCTAAAGTGAGCAGCGAAGGTTTGAGTTCGAACACTGACTCTCGCAACCAGCCTTTAGAACAATAATAATGCAAATAAAACCAAACAACTTCTCTTTAAAATATATCAGAGTTTATTAACTGCAGCAATATTAATTCACAATCAATATGCTCTGATCAATAAACA
>OMLF01040401.1:7312-27833 GCA_900302615.1 Holocentrus rufus | reverse complement strand
CCTCAGTAACTACTGTATTTTTGTTTACCTTATTGTAAAGTGTTACCCTGACAGCAAATATGTACTGCAGAATTATAAGGAAATGGGTATAAAACAATGCACAAGACATTTAGATATTCTCTGTTTGAAGTAATGGTGTAGCCATAACACAGTGCATCTTGAGTTGGAATATTTCTTTAAATGAAAGTGTGATGTAGCCTCAGTGAAGTGGGGCAGTCAACAAAAACAGAATATGTGTGTGACATTGTTGTGCAATATGGAAACAAAATCCAACTTTGAAGCTACTTAAGGGGGAAATGAAAGGACATGAAAGGAGTTAAAGGGTCAAATTAATACTTTTACATAATTTTACATAAACGGTCATCAATCAGTTACAAGCACAGGTTACGGATAAATTATTTAAAGCAGATATTCCAGTGTTGTTGATTTTTTTTTTTTGACAGTTACATGCATTTGGCATGTATTGACTGGAATATTGTTTGTGTACTCACTTTGGGACTGCGCTGTTCAAAACCATCAGAAGTGTTCAATTAACTCTGATGGCTGTTGACTTATGTTATAGGGCTGAGAACTTTGGTGTACAGTGTCATAATTACATGGTAACTACAACAGCCGTGATTATAACATGATTAATGCACTTTATTCTTTGTTTGAAAAACTTGTTTGTGCACTTTATAAACAGAGTAAACAAGTAAAGAAGGTCAACTACGACACTGTTAAATCGAGACGTGTGAACATGTGAAACGTCCCTTGGCAGATGGAAGATTATACTTTCATTTAACACGGTTTTCATGGTTCTAGGTCAGTCTCACACTCTGATGTGTAAGGTGAAATTTGGTTTTGAGAGAAACTTTTCCGCACTGGTCCAATGGTACACCAATCACCATGGCAACAAGGATGACAAGATTCCAATACACATGGAGAGACCAGAGTGAGTCAATGATGTTGCTCAGCCCAATGTTGCATTTCATTAAGAAGATTATTAATCTTCTTTTGTGTAGACGTTACACCTTGGGTTCCATACTCAACCTTTGCTACTTTTTCCAGGAAGTGACTGCCTTTCATTCCACCATATAATTAAAAAAAATACTATTTTATGAAGGTATTGATGATTCCATGTGATGTGTGATACATTTTAATTGGTATACAATATTACTGTTCTTTTCCCTGATTAAGAAAAGAAAACCGGAGTATCACAGAGTTCTGGGTCATGCAGAAAGCTGTCATACACAAAGTGACACCACTACACTTGAACCACACTTACACCTGCTTTGCCAGTAATGCTGTTGGGAACAGCAGTGCCACTATGAGACTCAAGAGGAAAACTGCAGGTACTATTATTTCCACTCTCAGTTCCATATATGTGCTTTACTTAACAGGCCTGGACAAAACAGCAGAATCACCACATGAAAAGGGACACACTGAATTGAACATATCACTATCATAAAGGTAGTTACAAAAGTGGCTTAATATTCAGTTGAATACCAATTAACAGTTTGTGTCAGTTTTTAAACAGGTCTGACAATCACCATATTGAGTTTTTAAGGAAATTACAGCGGTACAAACAGGCAACATTTGACGCTGCATGAGCTGCCAATGCATCAGTTGCAAATACCGCAAAATTATGCAACATGGCAAGGGCTAAAATAATTGCGTGTCAAACATAGGCAAACTGCACTGGCAAAGATCAGTGCAGTCACACTGAAAGAGGAACTTTTAAAACAATGGCCTCAATGAAAAAGGGTTGAATCTCTGTGTCAAACAAAAACTGACTGAGCCTCACAAAACTGAAAATTTATTGTAAAGTGTTTCAGTTATTTTTTTCCGCGCACTGTATATCGTCCCCTTTCAGTCGTGCTTTGTCAACACTCACATTTTAGCTCACATATCTTTATGTGAATCATGAACTATCAACTAGCATTTTTTCATTACTCTCTGTGTCAGGATATCCTAAAAATGTTCTCATATCACCAACATTCATTTAATTTAGGATCTGATTCACCAGCATGGACGTATTAATTGTAAGCCTGATTCTCAAAGTGTCCAAGTGAATGGAGGGTCAGTGAAAAAGTGTGAATGCTTTGAGATTTACAGACCCTGGAGCAGCTGCTGCTCAAAGCTGACAGTTCATGAATTCACATAAAATGTGAAAGTTTTCAAAATATTGCTTGATTGAGCGATTGGAAAGGGCATTGCAATGACTATAAGTATAAGCTCCATATTCATACCTCCAAATATATGGCCACCAGGTGTTTCCAGCAATCTCAAAATTGTAATGAATGTGATTATTTTGTTGTGTTTTGTTCCAGTCAGTTAGTTACTGTAACACAGCATCTAATGAGTGTACGCTGGACTGTGTTTCAGTAAAATGGCCGATTGTGGTTGGGATTCCCATTGTGTCTTTGTTGCTGGTAACTGGTATGGGAGTACTTTTGCGTGTCAAATGGCTGGAGGTTTCTCTGATCTACAGATCTCGCTGCCAACATGCAAACAATGGAAAAGGTGAGAATTTCACACATACGTACACACACAGACACAAAAACATACAGTGCAAAGAAACATGGCAGTTGATACTGATACTGGTGAAATTCCACAATCCTCAATACCAAAATAGAAATCCCACTGCATTCCCGTATTAAAAACTTTGCGTAGCAGGCTAATGGAAATTTTGTCTCAAGTATTTAAACATATACATCAGAAGAATGTGTTACAAGTGCACCATTGGGCTGTACCTTTCAAGAAGAAAACATAACATGGGTCTATTATGACTTCTCTGGAAAGATGAGTTCACACAAATATTAGTAGGGACCGTCCATATGCAAATGTACGCCCGCGTCAAACATATAGTCATGTTACCGGTATTGGTATTGACTAACTAAGTATTAATTCTTGTAGCATACCTACATACACAAAAGTTCATGTGCACATGTACACAGGGACGTAATCAGTACAATAACATTAGCTAATAAGGTTTAGGCTACTTACTGGAGTTTCTAATTTATAAATTAACTGTCAATTCCTTGTTGTTGAGAATTTGTAGAATTGGTCTTGATATTCCCATTGGACTCATTCACAATTTCGCTGTGTGCTTTTTTTCTTATAATATAATTTTTGTCCTGGTTTATGAATATATGAATGTATGTATGAATTTGAATTTGGTCAGATAATGTTGCCAGTGTCTCTTATCTTGTCAGACAATCATGATTGTTATAGTACAAGAACAGGTCTTGTGTGGTTCATGGCTGGTGTCCTAACCACTGCATTTGTTTGACAGGATGTGGTTTAGCTTCAAGGTAAAGCTCTACCACAACGGGAAAGTTTTTTCTCTGAAGTAAATGGCTGCATTCTGAGAAGATCAACCGTATTTGTGCAAAATATTTTTTCAAACTTTACTTTCCATAACTTTGCTGCACTAACTAAAAGGTCATGGTAACACTTTGCAGTTGGCTAAATTCCGCTGTATTAACTCATGGAAAAATATTAAAAGTGCATTACCAGTACTTTATATAAATTAATTAGTTGTGTTACACATCGTGTTACGCTTAGACAGTTATGATCTTCTGCTATTCATCTGCTACTGTTCTCTTTAAAAAAAAGACTCAAACGTTTAATGTGGTGTCTAACTTTTCCCTCTCTCATCCAATGCAACTGAGCAGATGAGAAGGAGTTTGATGTATTTTTGTCGTGTGTGTGGAGTCCCCTGTCTGATGAAGGAGTGGGAGGTCTGACCCTGTTTTCACCATGTGGGCCTGAAACTGATGAAGGTAAGTAGGTCTTCCAATTAAAAACAGAATTTGTACACTCAGGTTTTGTTTTCATATCTGTAACTGCACCTGTAAAATTACCCTGAAGTACCAAAGAACCACAACAAAACTTCTTCGCAGCGTCTCCACGCAGCATGGCCCAGCTGGACACTGATGGCAAGTGCGCCACCCAAAGGCCACTGGAGGAGTTGCTACCATGGGTGCTGGAGGAACAGTGGGGTTACCGCCTCTTTCTGCTGGAGAGGGATCCGCTGCCTGGAGGAGGTCAGAAAAGCTCAGTGGTGGAAAAAGAACTCAGATCATACCATAATGATAAACATACTTCATTAAAGTTCTATGTTCAAAATGTTACTTAAAACAAAATTGAGCTTAAGTAGATTGTTGTACAGTTACCTGGGAGTGAAATGAGTCCACATGGTGGCGAAACATCCTCAGTAGTTGCTTCGTGCTCCTCTGGGCTGCTAATCCAAAGTACTGTGTTTGTATTTTTCTGTTCACATCCGTATTAAACAATCAAAACAGGTCCCAAAAATAATATGAAGGAGCACATAAACAAACACAACCAAAGCAAATTATGCCAATTTAAAAAAAAAAGTTCTGGTACCCACTTCTTGAGTAAATTAATGGCTCTTCTCTTATTATTTTCCTATTTGAATGGCAAAGTAGATCCGGCGGCAGGCAATGTCTGCAGGAAACATAATAGCTTTGCACCAGGAAGAAACAACCTGATAAAACTTAAATAATTAAATAATTGTAATTAAATGAAAAAATGGGTATTATGACTTGTTTTTTATATTGGCATAATCTGCATTGTTCACATTCATTTATGTGTTAAAAGTGTTATTTTTGGACCTGTTTTCCTGCATTGTGGAGGTGAATGGAGAAATACCAATAGATAGTCAGAGCAGCCAACTAATGAGGATATTTTGTCAACATGTGGACTCATATTATGCCCAGGTAACCATACAAGCCAACACTTGACCAAAGTTCAAGTTTGCTTTAAGTAAAAGAATATAAATTTTAAAATAAGTGCTTATGGCTGGCTTTATACGGTGAAACTTTCATGCAACTAGTTGCAGATTGCAAGTTGCATGAAACATAATTTCCTTCCAACTTGACAGTTACACGAAGCAATTCAAAAATAATCAAAGTCGCGTGCAACTCACCTGATTTAAGTATGAAAAGTAAAAGTAGCCGAAGAATGGTTTCTTTCAGAGTGTTGTTATTGATACATTAACTTTTGGTTTTGTTGTAGCTCTAACTATTCCATATACCACTCGTTTCAACTCTATAACAATTCACCATATTTTTGGTTTTGCATGTAAAAGCTTATTGTGCATCTTGTGTGTCCAGCATACACAGACGATGTGGTTTGTGCACTGAAGAGAAGCCGAATGCTGATCTGCCTCCTGTCTGCTGAATACCTCTGCAACAGCAATGCTGTGTTTGAGCTGGAATCAGGAATCCAGGTGGAATATACATTTTGTTGCATGAGTAACCTTTTTTATGCAAAGTCATGCCCAAAAGAGGACTAATGAGGACACACCCTATTGTTTACAATACTTGGCATTTGAGTTGACAGAGTGGGGTATTACAGCTTAAGTGATGGATGTGGAGTGTTGATAAGTTTATTGTTCAACTAGAAAATATCAAGCGTCCAGTAAATGTCTGCTTTAAAACCATTTGATTAACCAAGTTTTAGAAATTGTTGCTATGTTTTCTATGTATAAAAAAAAATAATGTGTCAATGTATTTTTCCATAAGTGCCCATCAAAAAAACATTAATAGCAGTGACAGCCCCACTTGTCAGGCTCTGGTGACACTGCTAGGTCTGTCTGTGTAGTTTATTCCTTGTTAATAGCCTCACAAAATTCTTTATCCCCGTGTTCAGGCTTTGCTACAGGACTCCCAATTCAAACTCCTGTTAATCAGGACCAGAGAAACCCAGGTGTCCCTTGGACAGCTGGACCCGCCCCTACCGCCACTGGTCCGGAGGGCCCTGAAGGTGCTACCTGCTCTGGACTGGGGCTCAGGCAATTCACCAAGAACCACCGACAACTTCTGGAGGTCACTGAGGAAGGCACTGCCAGTGAAGACCAGAGCAGCATCTGCACAATCAGAGTAGTCTTAACAATCACACATTTTTTCCTCATAATGTATAGAATACTTGTACAGAATACTTCAGTGAATCTTAAATTACTGTTGAATTCTGACAAGACAAAATGCATGCTTTTCTCGAGAAGCATGACAAACAGCTGCACTGAAGTGTACATTACTACCATCAATGGAATTCCTATTGAGAGGGTGTCTATGTACAAGTACCTAGGTTTTTGATTGGATGATAAATTGTCTTTTAAACAACATGTTGAGGAGCTAAGTCTCTCAAAGCAAAATTGCCATTTTTCTACAGAAATAAAGCTTGTTTTACGCTGAACTGTAGGAAACAGATTGTTCAAGCTACTTTCCTTTCTATCTTGGATTACGGTGATGTTATTTATATGCATACTTCAGCCTCTACACTAAGACCTCTGGATGCTGTGTACCACTCTGCTCTCAGGGAGCATATATTCAAAAGACGTACCTATACACTAGAAGCAGAATCACATCACTCTGCAGTGGTAATTAGTCAATTTTTTTTCTTTAACTTATTTGCTCTTATAGGCTATTCATATGGCAGACATGTCACCTATAAATTCATTATACAATACTCATCATCCAATAATTTCAATACAGGTCTGTTTGATGGGGCAAAATGTTGCAGTGGATATTGAAGTGATTCATTCATCATACACAATCAACAGAGGAATTCAGTGTCTTTATTTCTGATCAAAGGGTTTTTCAAAAGGAGTTTCAGGCACAGGAGGAAAAAGTGAGGAACTACAACTATCTGTTTCAGGTATCTGAGCAAACAATGGATTCGGTCAATGTTGCTGAGGGGTGGGCTTTCTGATGTGACAGGGTCAGTGAAAGGACTCTGTCAAATTAGAAACCTACAGTTGGGTAAACATGCCCAATCATAACCTCAGTGCATAAACTCCTGAAAGTAACCACAAGTTCCCAAAAACAATGAAATATGACTGAGAAACCAGAATCCTGGTAGTCAAATCACAGCTGTACTGTGCTGTTCTCCACAGGAGAGTTATTGACCGTTGATACTCACAGTATCAGTCCTTTCAATTTAAAGATCAACAGCACAAGATTTCTTAACTTTGCCAGATTCAATAAAGCAGAGAGGGATTACATGTTGGGCAAGCAAGACCAGAAACATTGACACAAAGGGTCATACAAATGGGGGGAGAAAAAAACAGCCTATGTGGTGGCACAGTTGGTGAAAAACAAATGGGGGTTGTACACTGATGAGGGGAAATAGGTAAAACCAAATGCATCCTGTGTCTAGCCTATGTCTAGAACATTCTTTGCCACACACGCACAAACATACACGCAGACACACACCCCAAGCATTGAATTTAAAAATAAAACATTATCACAGTTCATTCTATGTACATTTTTACACCAAAAAAAAAATCAAAACAAAGAACTTTCTCAGGACCACATGTAACCAGCTTCAACTAGAAACAAGAATGTGCCATCTGAACAGAGCGGCGTGGGGGTGTGAAGATGCAAGATTGTCAAAATAGCCAGCAAATAAGTCACTGATATTTTCTTTTTTTTTTTTCCAAGACTAAAATATAAGAACTACACTTTTAGACATGTTAAACAATTTTCTGGCTAATTTGCTTGTTCCATCTCTGTAGGGTGGGCATCCCCGAACAGAGATGCCCACCATGCATCCCCCATCTGAGAGTTATGGCTCTCCGGCACATCTCCTATCACTTAGCATCAGCTGGTAGTAATTAGAATCATAAACATGAGTTAAGTCACTAAAGATCACAGAAGACTGGAATAGCTCCTGTCCAAAATCTAACAAGTTCCTGGAAGAACGTGCTAAAATGTTGTTGAAACATGGGCTACAGTCAGGAATCATTTGAGCCTCCATAGATCTGTGTGACATGGTTTAACTCATGGAAAACAATCCCATAGTGACAAAAACAAAGGTGATTGTTTATTATTTGTCCGACTGGGCCTTTAGCTTCCTCTCCCAAAGTTTTTGGTGATCAGAGAAACCTTGCTTGCCCTTGTTGAAAGAGTTGGGTCCTGCAGATGTTGGAGTTTCCCTGAAAAGCATTTAATACTCAGTTCAGAACATGTCATGAAAAACACAATGTATCTTCACAATGTTATCTTCCCTCAAAAAAGTCCACAAATCCCTTCAGTAAGAAATTTATAAGTTTACAAAGTCAGTCATGCATGAGTACAGCATGTGTGTATTTTTGTGTGTGTGTCTGTGTTTATACCTCCCGATGTTCTTCATTCTCATCTTAGCTTCTGGAGGCATCTCCTCAGGTTCACTCTGTGTAAGAAGAGAAACTTTGCCAACATGTGGATATTTGTGTTTGACATGTGTTTGTATGCTCATACATGTGTGTACACTTACATCATCATCCTCGTTAAAAACAGAGGCCAGCCCTGGCTTTTTAGCAGGAAGTGTTGGTACAGGCTCTTTGGGTTTCTAGAAGAGGTTGAGAAGGGCAAAAAACACAAATGTTAAAAATAACAGTACCAACATCACAATTCTTCACCCTGATTTCTCATCAGACACTAAAAGTCTGTCTGTCTTTTTTAAGCCTTTTGATGTCCACCATCTAATGGAACATTTTAACTGTGAATATATTTAGGACTTTTCTCTGGAATATGAAATTTGAATAAGTTCCAGTGTTGTCTGCTGACTGGGTTAAACTAGTCTTATTTTACTCTTTGAAAAAGCTGTATGGTCTTCACATGTAAATCTAACAGATCAAAACCAAGCATGGCCCATCAGCAATGATACTATCTACAGCCTGTGTAAAAGAAAGGAAACCCCAGTTTACTCTCTATGTAACACCGGTGTAAGAGTTTAGGATGTGAGAGTTATACAAATAATGTTGATACTTCATAGTTTCCGTGCTCATATGTTTTAAACTCACAAGTTGAAATACACATGCTTCACTTAGCTATTTGAATCATGTACCAATTATGTTAGCAACCGGTTAAAAGAATGAATGTTTTGCTAAACTGACAAATATCAAAGTAAATCCAAGTTCAACTGACAAGAAATGTAACCCTCACAAACTGCATGGTCCCTGTTCTGGGAAAGATTTGGGTTTCCATCCTATTTTAGGGTCCTTCTTGGCAATGTTATGACACATCATTTTCATTCCTAACAGCATTACTTCAACTCACTCTTTAGGCTGTCAAGTGTTAAAAATGCAGGTAACAAACCCACACCCCATGTTTCCAAGTACAATCACTACCGTTCTTAAAGCTGCATGCTTGAGAATCGTTCCTATAGCTAATCCGCATAACTATACACTCACTGATGCTCCAAGCTTGATTGAGATGGGGTTGGGTTTCTTCCCCATCTGAATGCTCTTGTCAAAGCCTATTTTGGAGATTTTGATGGGCGCAGGTAGACCTGCGGAGGACTCATCTTCCACCTCAGGTGTGAGATGTTGGGCTGTGCGTTTGGCCGCAGTCGCTGCTCCTCCCAAAGTGCTAGAAGAGACAGGCTTATTTTTCACTCTGCTTCCCTCCTCCTCCGGCCCTGCTTGAAGCAAGACAACTTAACAAGGTGAGCAACTGTTGTTTGGGAAATGGAGAATGAGCTAAGTTATCACCATTACCTGAGTGGCTGAGTTTCGAGCCATCAGTGAACTGACGGCACATTCAACCTGGCTACAATTTACTACTTCAGTTTCCAGGCAGTTTGGGGACTGTTAGCAAGTATCACGTAAAACAGTCTGTGTAGACCAGAAGAGACTTTCTACGACGAGGTGTGTGAGACTGAGGGATGACGCTGCTCTAAGCTAACGTTACTTTCGTTAACGTAAAACGTTGAGTTAACATTACGCTAGCTAGCTAACTAGCAATTTAGCAAGCAGAGTAACTGTGACGGTTTAGCGAGCCACTCTGTTTTTAGACCGTTGTCTCTACTGAGTTAACTGGCGTTCACTAGTAGCTTTCACTAGCTAACGATAGCAGAAAGAAGTCCACGTGCAAATTAAACAGCTAACATGTTAACGACAGCTTTACGTAGCATTAGCGTTAGCCAGCCATAGCTAACGTTAGCTCCATAACTGATCTTATGGTAAAGTGAACGTTTCCTCTCCTGATGCATCATTGCACATGCCAGTTTAGTTACCGCTAGATAAGTGGCAGACTAAACTAAACAATGCAAATTTATCAACATCAATTAAGACATTAAAACTGCACAAATATCACCTCTGTCTTCGGTGCAGTCACTGCTGTTTTGCTTGTAATCCGCCATCATATCAATACTACTTGTGAGAGACAACGCGGCTAGTTCTTTTGGCGCCGCTACTCTTTACTAAGCGCTGTGTGCAACAAACTAGAGTGAAACAACCAACCCTCACCGCCGCTATTTACAGGAGAAGAAGAAGAGGACGAAGAAAAGAAGAAGAATGGAGAAACAGGACAAGCTAACTTAGCAAGTAGGTATCTACATCTAATATAGAATCTATATATTATGGGTTATATATTTGGCAACCCATTGAATTAACGTTAGTAAAATTAGGCAGAGATTCAGGCTGGAAGTTGACATTTATGTGACAACGAGTACTCGCTCGGAAGTAGGTTACTAAACGTTGACTGTATATCCCTGCGGTACTTGATAGCTAGCCATTTATCACACCAAATGATACTCAAGGTATTCTGTGCTGTCACACTTGACTAAGAATAATGTTCTAATGATTCACCTAAGCGAACTATCACAAATTACGCTTTGTTAGCCGTTTAATATTGTAATTGGTTGTATTATCTAGCCCACTCACTCACTCACGCACTCACCCACTCACTCAGAATGACCTCATTTTATAGCCATCAGTCCGTTAGAAGCTTGGTGTCAAGCAATGTACCAGACAAGATGGGCCAGACCCTGTGCATATGCTCCCGTGGCTCCATCACCATCGATAACAAGAGATACTACTTCATCCAGAAACTAGATGAAGGGTAAGATGACGTGTGCACAGTGCAGGTTCAAAATACAAGGCACAATTCAAGATAAGCCATTATAGTCTCTTATGCTATCCCTTCACTCTTGGTCTCCCTCTGTCGTTTTACTAGCGGGTTCAGTTATGTGGATCTGGTTGAGGGGGTGCAGGATGGGCGCTTTTATGCCCTGAAGAGGATCCTGTGCCATGACCGTGAGGGCCGTCAGGAAGCACAGACAGAGGTGGAGATGCACCAGCTGTTCAGCCACCCCAACATCTTGAGCTTAGCTGCACACACATTCGTAGACCGTGGGGGCAAGTGTGAAGCCTGGTTACTTCTTCCTTATATTAGAGTAAGTTGCTGCAGCAATTTGCTTTTGTCAGAGATAACGTCTTTGCAGTGGTTCTTCTGATGCATTGGTGTGTTTGTGTGAACAGAAAGGGAGCCTTTGGTCAGTTCTGGAGAAGCTTAGAGACAAGGGGAGCTCCATGCCTGAAACACAAATTTTACGCATCTTGCATGGCATCTGCTTGGGCCTCAAGGCTATTCATGACAGAGGCTATGCACACAGGTACCCCCTCTCCACTCACACATGCATACACACACACACACACAGATACACTAAGACACAGATGGAAATACAAAAACACTCTTTACTGCAGAGAAAACTACTTATTACAGCTGCACAGTCAATCAAAAAATGAAGTATTAAATAATAATAGATGCATGAGGCTACAATGGTTTTTAACATATGGGTGCTGTAAATGTATCCCTAACCATGGTGTTTTGGTGCTGAGCCTAATTTCTGACCAGGGAAATAAATTGTATACTGTTAAAAAAAGGACATCTTAAACAATATTTCAATTTTTATTCAAGTTATTTCCTGTTACCCTGTTTGCTGCAAAATCTAAAATATCAAACATCTGTGTTCCTGTATTGCAAGTTACATCACAGTTTTTACATGTACTCATCTCCCTTTGACAGATAAACATAAACACTGTCTTTTATGGTTCCTTGTCAGAGACCTGAAGCCCACCAATGTGCTCCTGGAGGAAGATGACAGGCCAGTCCTGATGGACCTGGGCTCTATGAACAGAGCCAGGATTGAGGTAAGGGGCTTGGTCCTGCAGACAGTTTTTTTTTTAAGTTTTCACTGACTTATTAGGCACAAATAGGTGTGGCACCCAGCTGTGTCCTTGACCCTTTAGCCTTTATGAGCTGGATTATAGCCTGAGATCAGACTGGTCCTAGATGGCTGTTTCAAAGTCTAGATTGAAAGCAACGGGGGATCAGGGCTCTTAGACCTTCTCAGACTTGCTCTTCTATGATCTTTGATTTTCTATTGCTCCTTCTTAAATGTTTCTTTGTTTTTGCTTGTTAGCTGAACTTCTTACCTTTTTATTAATTAATTTCTTTATGATGCAACTGTTTTCAGAAGTGCTGTACAAATATAGACTAATACTGTAATGCCATTTCATAATGCAGGTGCAGACAGCTACTGTGTTGTCATTGCTGTGTTGTCAGTGGTCACTCTCTGAATAGTGGGATCTTAAAAATGAGTATTAACTTACTGTGAATTTATTTCAGGTGAGAGGCACTAGGGAGGCAATGACCATTCAAGATTGGGCAGCCCAGAGGTGTACTATTTCCTACAGGGCTCCTGAACTCTTCAATGTGGAAAGCCACTGCATCATTGATGAGCGAACTGACATCTGGGTAAGGTTTTGTATTATTCAGCTCTTCTAGCTTGTGCTCATTGTATAAGATGTCGTCTTTATGTGACAGTAGCTCTCTCAAACCTCAAGTCAAAATCATACATCTTTATAACATTGGTCTCAGTGGCCCTTTTAGTAACTGGTTCTCACTCTCCCTTTTCTCTTTTGCTCTCCTTCCCCCAGTCACTTGGCTGTGTGCTTTACTGCATGATGATGCTAGAGGGACCATATGACCTGATATTTCAGAAGGGGGACAGTGTTGCTCTGGCTGTCCAAAATCCTGTGGCCATCCCACAGCCTTGCAGGTTAGTACTCAGACTATAGCACCTTATCGGTCAAACGTTTCCTTTTGAGGGATCAGTTTCGTTTTTTCCCCGGCTACTGGTATGAACAGTTCCCACTGGGGTTCCTGTTTCTCTTGTACTGTGTCCCAACCTTCCATCCTGTACTGCTGCATTGACCAGCTAATGGTAATGCTCGAGGCACATTACAGAATAACATGTTGCAGAACATCTGACATGTTGCAAGATATCTCAAATTTGCCAAATCTAACAAGTGACCAAATCCCATCGTTCATGGAAATAGTGCACACACTTTAGGATGAGGCAACAACAGGAGTTTTCACATCACAAGAGTGTGCAACATGGGACTGTATAATTTTGAGTGGGTCAGACTTCCAACAGGATGTTGATGAAATGTTGGAGACTCATAGGTCTGGCCTCACGGGTCGAAAGCCAGCAAGACAGGAAGCCAAATGGGTCAGTAATGTAGATGTTCGCCTTAGAGACCAAAAAAGACAACAACAGCCAGAATAGCTAGTGGCCAGAATTTTTGTTTGCACAATTTTTGCTTGGGAAGACAAAGAAGAAGATTGGGGTTTGGGCATATACATGGTTAGGATGATTGTATGTGCAGAGAGTTCCAGATGAGACAGCTGCCAGAGTAAATTTGCAATCATGCCCACTGTGTCTCAGTAAACAGAGTGATGACATATTCAGCGATTTGTTCCACTGGCCTTTGTGGCCAATGTGACAAATCAGCTCGTTGTACCATCTCACGCTACAAGAGCAAGGAGAAAAAAATCAAACCTGTTTGAAAATGATCAGGACATCTCAGCCTGGTCGCAGACTGCATCAGGAGATCAGCACGTGAGATGCTGACTATTTTTTTAGCAGCACCATGCTGTTTTTACTCCAATTGTGAAAATTTGTCTGGGACGCCTAAATTGGCCATGATATCGTATGATGTGTGCCTGGCATCACTTGCTACATGATGGGCATCAGCCCTCATGTCAAGTAATGGCATGGACTTTTGTTATTGATTGAAAGATATACAAACATATAAGCCCTCTGCTGAAAGGGTATTTCATTTAAGCTTCCCCTGACAAATAGCTCATGCTGGAACATAATTCTTGACTCTTGGGCTGAATCCAGTTTTACATTCCCTTCTCCTCTCCATCATGTGTGCCCTCTGGTGGCAGTTTTTTGCAGCAAGAAAACCTGTCAGTCTGTTATGTAGAGTCAAGGGATGGAGAGAAGGAAATAAAGCCAAACCCACTTTATGAGAAAAGACATAACATTTGCAAACCCTATCTACCACATTTGTGTTTAGCTCCGTTTGCAAGTGAAATAAATACATAATTATTTTTCTGTGCCTTTGTAAGCCATTACTCATTACACTGCCTTTTCCTTGCATTTACTGGCAGCCTAACAGAACTAAAATCGCCGATAACACTGACTGATGTTACTGTTAATGATGTTTCTGATAATGATTCACTTAGGTAGATTTATTTTTTATCTGAAACAAACTGAATGAGTATTATTGATGTTTTCTTTTGTACCCAGTTACTCTGAGGGCCTGCAGATGCTGCTTAGCTCCATAATGGTGTCCAATCCCCAGGAGAGACCCGACATCAACTGGGTTCTCGACCAGGTCCAGGACCTGCAGAGTCGCAGCCCCGACACCCAAACCAATATGGTCTGATTGACCGATGCACAATGGTTAAAACAGCCTTGGAATGAGAACTTTGCACACTTGAATGGAGCATCTGTTTATTTGAGCTTGAACATTGTATGTATATATTTTTATTTATTGAGGTCTAGTGTAATGGCTTGGGTTCAGACTTTCATGCAGCTTGGGGAGCTTGGCAAATGGTTAGCTTTCCATTAGTGTGATCAGTTTTGCATATTACAGCGGGCTCTTTGATTCCTTATAAGCTTAGCAAATGATCAGAGTATTTGAAAGGCCTTAAAGTGATACTCCTTCTTACCCATAGAGTGGTATTTGCTAGTCCATGTGGATGTAATAGATTCTCCAGGTTGGACCTGTCAACTCCTTCCCTGTCACAAGACTATTTTACTGGTAGTGTTCTTCAAAATGAAGTGGATCTGTCCCAGCAAACAGAACAACCCAAAGCTGAATTAAGTTTTGGACACACATCATGTTTGGTTTTGTAAACAAAGAAGTTGATGGATCAAAGTTAGAGGATCTATAACACTTGAATGGAGTAAAAAATAGCACTATATAGAACCCGGAGGATCACTTTGAATATAGTTACGCCCAGGTCTGCAAGACTAGCACCAGTGCAAAGTTATGCTGCTTTTCACTCAGCAAATGCAGTTTCTAAGATAACAAAGTGGCATTATGCTTCACCTTCCAATCAGTAGAGAAGAGCTTCTTTTTTTTCCCTAAAGTAAATAGTTGAATTATAGCTTTTGAATTATAGCAGCTTTTCCTTGACCCAGAATGTGTTCAACCTTTAAGGTAAAAAAAATAAATAAATAAAAAAGAATATCAAATAAACATTGCCAAACTTTCCAATGGAAGAAAGCTACTGTAAGTAGATTACATTCCCTACCAAGAAGGTGACATGGCTCGAGTCAGAAATAGGGTCCACTGGGTCCATTTTCAAACTGGGCTCTCCTATTTTTATCCTGATCACTGATTTTGGGTCTGTGTAATTTCTTGGTCACGTCTATGTGCTGCACAGCCCTTGTAATTCCAACTAGAACTTGGCCTTCAACCCTTTTCCCCCACCTTCACCCACACCATATGCCTCTACTCGGTAAAGCTGAGAAGCCGAGCGCTCCTCACCTGCAATGCTGCATTTGAACACACAGAGGTGCTCCACCATCACAGTCCCCACGTGTGTGTGTGGCAATTTTCATCTGTCAGTGTCGTTAATAATGTCTGAATGGGGTCTTTGTAAAACATGGCAAAAAGACATCAGATATTTACAAAAGAGAAAGAGAATGATGCTAGAGAAAGGGGTTGGTATTTATACACACAAGCCCAATGATAAAAAAGAACTTTGATCATATCAGAGTTTTGTTGAATACTTTCTGCCTGCTCTCTAAGGCCCTGTGAAAGTATCCACTTTTAGAAATGTTTTCTTGAGATAGCATTGATATCATCGTCACATCTGCTACTGCAGCTTTTTACTTCACTTTTCACTGTATTCATTATGTCTTTGAACATGAATTTTCCATCCCAGCTATATTTGCATAATGCTTGTATTTTATTTTTGATTGCCTGTTATGATTCCACGTTAAATATAAAGATAACTCGTTTTTGTTCTCTCAGGGTTCACCTAATTATCTCAAAAGGTCTCTGATGGTCTGTCTCAAAAGATCTGAATGGTACTTTTAAATTATTTTTAAAACTGTAATTTGGGCATTTATGGGTTGATATCGGACTGTATTTGAACTTAAACTAAATGCATTTATTTGCTTGGTGGTTTGCTTGGCAATACTGTTTATTGTTGGAACAGTTAACTGACACAATGTATAAATACATGATGTTTATAATGGTAAATTTACTTTTGTCAAATGACTGTAATTTTGTGGTACCAGCCCAGTAACAATTTGAGGAATTTATAATTGTATGGGTCAAGCAGATATGAAGAAGTAAGAGTGCATTGCTGTTTGATTACGCAAAATTCTGTTAATTCTGTTTTATCTATCACTTCACATTAGAGAAGGATATTAGATAACCTTAAATATATTGAATATGTAGCACTCTGTGTACAGTTTTTTAATATCATATTATGTTGAATAAAGCTGCATTATCATCCAAGAAAAGTATTTCAATCGCTGCGCTATTACACTACTACTTGCACTTGGTCAGGAAAACACAACATTGAACACTAATAAAGATGTGACTGCTGGCATGCATACTTGAAATATATAGCTAGTAGTGTGAATTTATAAATTTATTGAGGCCGATTTGGTTGTGCTTTTGTTACTTTTAACAATTCAGGGAGACAGTTAAAAGCTTAAAAAAAGGGGGCGGGGTGTTTGTGTTCATTTATATTTTCCATTCACACATCAGTTGAGAATATAAGTTACTCTGGTAGTTCAGACTCAAATAAATGGTCCTTTTATAACAGATGAACACAACATTGCTGCTGTTGGCAGTCTTAAATGCAGATGGTCATTTTCTAAGGTGTGTGTGTGTGTTTGGACACAAATACCAGAAACTGTCCGTATGCCTGGATTTACAGTTCTTGTGTTCACTCAGATCAATGAGATGTCCTATCTCACTCCCCGTCCTAGTTATTCTTAAAGGTAATTCTTACCCTACAAGGCACAAGCACACACATGAACGATCAATCATTAAGTTTTCAGAACACACTCCACAAACTTAGTTAAACACTGCCTTTTAGATACACACACAAACACCCCAAGTGTTGATTACACTTTAATTAAAGCTATCTAAACTGGTTTCTCCCTCAGGTCCATAGACTCTCCTGGGACTGGGTTTAGGGTGCAACGGCTGTGTTTATTGGTTCAGACTGCCCACACACACACACACCACCCCCACCTTTATATTCACCATCATCTCTCTGTAAGGGTCTGAAATGATGTCATGCAATACAAGTACAAGGTCAGCTCAATGTTCGCTTACATTCTAGCACCCAGTTTCATATTCTTTTGTCTTCTCCATTCAGTTAAGGGAATGCTCTGGCAGTTTGGTGGCTCTGTGTGTGTGTGAGTGTGTGTGTTTGATTGTCCTCTACTCCCACCCATCCCCCCTCAACACAAACACACCTCAACTCTCAAACCATAAACCATCTGTAAGCTTTATTGATTTGGCGATGAATCAATTAGTGAATTATTTAATTAGCCAAGCATTATGGGTCAGTGCTGAGCTGCTCCCACCCTGCAGTGCTCCTAGGTCTCTTTAAATCATTACGCCCGTATGTGTGTGTCTGTGTGTGTGCATGCACATATGACTTAGGATGTTGTGTTATGGTATAAAGGCGTAAGTGTGCGTGTGTTTAACAGATTTTTTGTCGTATTTTCTGTTATAAATGCAACTGATTCCAAATTTTTTTGTAAAATGTCATAGAAGAAGACATGATCCCAGCTCAGTCGTCCTTGGGATGCCCAGTAGAGTTTCTTGAGTTGTTTTCTCAGAACAGGGATCCTGAGTGCTCCTATTCTCCGAGGCTTTATGCATATGGACCTGGAACTTTTGCTGTCACTCAAGTCCAAATTAGCCTTGGCTGCAGTGAGAGAGGGAGAAATATGGACATTACGTCTACCCCGTTGAGTGGATGAGTTATGACTTGTGCTTATGATCGGGGAGGTTTTTCCCCCCAAGAGCTTTCTTTGTGCTCATTAATTCCGGGGAGTGTTTGGGTTAAAATGCATAATGAGTTCATTAAGGGGGATTGGCGTAATCATGAAAGGTATTGCCTTAATTACTGGCACGAGGCCAGACCTGTCCACTCTCAGTGAGATCGGCAACCTATCCTGTCCACAGAGCTCGCTAATTTAATTAAGTGTACAAAATGCTACACACTAACGTTGCCCTCGAGGGCAATTATGGCGCTAGAGATTGAAAGATCTCCGCCGGGGGTATTTTACTTACTGGCAGGAGATTGCCTGTGTCAGTTAGCTGATTGCATTGATTATATTGATTTGTAACAGCTTTTCGGGTAATTTCATCTGCAAAGGTGAGAGCAACACGTTGGCCCAGAGACTTTTTTATTTATTCCTTCTTTATTTAGACCCTGGGCTGTTTTGCCAAGTGATTAGATGAAATGGAGCTCCACAATAAGTCTTTTAAAGTGGGAGTTGGAGAGGAGGTGAGGGAGGATCGATAGTTTTTATTTGCCGTATAAGGTCAGTGTACAGGTTGGATGTTATGAATTCTTTTAAAGGCATCACAACTCTTTCACCTAACTGCATGAGTGTGCTGAAGCAGCAAGAAAGTGGCATAAACAGGCAACCAGAACAAGATAATCAGCGCAGAGCTTCACTGTAAGGCACACACACACACACACACACACACACACACGCACACGCATGCACGCACACACACGCACACTGGCCGGCTTTAGTTTATCTACAAAACAGGAGCTAGAAAATGGAGAAATATTCCTGCATTTCCAGCCTTGTTTCTGTCAATTAACCCTCATAAAGACCTCAGCTCCTCACACTTCTCTCATTCTGCATACCATGCTAGAAAGATGGATTTTGTCTCAATACCTGCATCACAACTCTTTCTTGCTCATATTAAAAAAAAAAAAATTAAAATTTATTCAGATGAGCAACACGTGAGAGTATAAAGTAGAGCCCATGACTTCAGCCAATATGGCTTTGAAGGCCGACACCAATATTTTTAAGTTTTACCTGCTGACACCTGATATTGTGCTCCAGTATTCAATTTCATTAAGGTTTACAAGTTTAATGCCAAACAATTACAAGTATTCCGAGTTTCCTCCAGAGGTTGATTCTTTCCAGGGTTGTAAAGTCTCTCAGACAATGTTTAAAAGTCACATCACTAAAGACACTAAACTCCAGTCTCCACTGAAACCCAGACTAATGAGGTTCTGGGATAGATTAGTCCTTAAAATTAAGAATTAACTTAAAAAAACAACTGAACAATTAGATTAATACATACAATGTGTAAAGTAGTTATAAGTTCATGAAGAATAAAATTTCATTGCACAATTTATAGACTTTACTGTGGTCAAGGAGGAGCTTCCATCATGTGGCCAATATTGGTTTGCTTTATGAGCAATATTTTAGTCTAATTGTAGTGTCAACATTAAGATATATACAAAGTGGAGGAATTTACATCTTTTCTTTGAACAATAATAATAACAATAAAAACTACATCAACATATTTTACTTTTATGATTTTATTATAAGGGAAGATGAAAATTCACACTTTTCTTTTGCATGCCCCATGACCAGAATAGCATATTATCACAAAATAAATAAATGAATAAATAAATAAAATTATAATAGTCGTTAACACAGCTGTGTTAATGTAATCCTAGCTGCAGTTGTCCGTCGCGGTTCCAGTAGTTCTGGCCTGACAATTAAAGAGAGAATTGTGGCCCAACAGATTAGACTTAAGTAGAGGCCTCTAACCTTTGCTCAGCATGGCAAAGACAGCAGCAGGTTAATAGTTTGATGAGCAGTTCATCAGTGCAGATTAAGAGAATGGGATGACAAGATAATCCAGAGGTGGCACGGTCATTAACCGTAACCAAAGAAGAGCGAATTAGCTGATTAAACGGGTCCCCGCCCAGACAATGCCAGGCAGGCAATAGGGAGGGGACTTGTGAATGATGGATGAGGGGGCGTAGGGGAAGTGTTTATGTAGCTTGCCAGTGGAGTTGTCACTGAATGAGTGAAGTGTCTTCATCAATTTGGAGCCATTACCATGTCAAAAGGAGAGGTTGGTGCTTAAAGGAGGGGAGCAGATAAGGGGGAGGAGAGCAGCCGAGTGGCCATCTCCATACCACAAGCTTGTTCATTTTCACACACACACACACACACACACACACACACTCCCTCCAACCACGCTGCCTCTTCCAGCCCCTCCCCCCAGGCAGCCCAGTTTACCGTAAGGCTGTTTAATTTTCCTGAAATAGGGCTGTGACAGCTGTGTCAGGCTGATGAGAAGGTGTTGAGAAGAGTGGCATCCTGTCACATCTCATCTGTCTCTGCGCTGATACTGCTGACCAGCCTCACCCCC
>OMLF01040396.1:1114-19034 GCA_900302615.1 Holocentrus rufus | reverse complement strand
CATTAAGACCCGATGCGTTCTGTTAATCCTCGTGTTGCACGCTCGACTTGGAGCAACAAGCGAGGCACTTTGTAAACACTTCGGTGCCTCGGCGAGCCATTATATCAAAACATTTACTGTTGCTTTCAGTGTGAGGGGTCCACACACACACACACACACACAAACACACACACACACACTGATCTGCCATCTCCTTTGGCTCATCGCGGCAATAAGAACAGCGTATTGTCCCTGCGGATGAATAGGGGTTGTTTAGAGAAGAAAAGAGCAGTGTTGAGCAAAACACCAGAGATATTCCCAGAATGCGCTCTGTCTTCCCCACACGCGTACATTGTTCCATTTGTCAACTAACACACCCAGAGACTTTAGAGATTCAGACTCAAACACAAAGGTTTGCCATTAAGCCACAACTGCTAATACAACTCTATTCGACTATTTATGCTGCAAGGGATATTTGCTTTGTTTTGGATTTCTCTAGCCGATAATCAACTGGTTGTTGACAGAATTTCCAACCTAAAAATGGTATATAAAGCAAATATGGGACAGCGGCACTCCAAAAATATTCAAAAAAGCCAGACTCGGCCTCGGTTTACCATCCATTAGGTTATCATTCAGTTTATCACCATCCCGGGCCAAATCCTCTAAGTCCAACGAAGCCAAAATAAAAATCGTAAACTCGCTGTTTTGAATATTTTTGGAGTGTTTTCAGAGGAGGAGCACTTATTGCGTGTCTCAATTCCCGGCACTGTTTGGAGTGTAATCCTGCCGCAAGATGATAAGTGGATTTTGACTGGTGTTGCATCCCCTGCTGGAGTGCTTCTGAGCAAGGCACCAAACCCAGCAGAGCTACATGCTGCTGAACTGTGGACTGAAGTGACTTTACGAATGCCTTGAAATTATATGCGAAAAGATGAAAATAGGAGATACCTTGTTTAGAATGGTCAGTTAACTAATCTAATCTAATCTGATCAAATTATCTGCAGTCATATTTGCCATAAGAGGCCTGTGATAGCTCAAACAGGCAGCAGGTCCATGTTCCTCTGCATTAACAGAGAACATAAAAAGTGCGATCATCCACTCCATGCTTCATGATCAATCACAAGTTTACGCAGGTGCTGCTCCAGGACTATTATGTAATGAAGAAGATCAACATCCAATCATGTGTGTGTGGGGAGGGGGGTCAGAGAAGGCACTGATGGACTGAAGCCCCACTGGACCCCCCTCTGGTGTTGGTTTCATCCAGCTGGTTGATCCTCAGCAGCCCCGAGTTGAGCTCCCCTCCCTGGTTAAATCCACAGCAGGGGCAGCATGTGATGGTTGGTTTAATTGTTCACCAGACTGTGCTGGGCTCTACTGGTGCGGCCAAGCTGCTGTAGTAGAAAACGGGCTGAGTCTTCTGCAGGTTTGCTGAGCACGTCGCTCAAGAGGGGAGATGATGATATTAAGTGCATTATATGGTTGGGAGAGCTGGCTGTGGAGGAGGATTTTTTTGGGAGCGTGGATGACGGTGGTGCTGAAAGGACAGTTCTTTGTCTGTGTTTCAGAGCCGGAGATGTGGTATCAGAACCCGGTTTTACATGGATCCACCTCTGCCACCTCATTTCGCCTGGTGCCAACTTATTGTTTTGCTGCTTGTCTTTTCTCATAATTCACAAATATTTTCTCTTTTTACTGGACAAGTTGGGTTCTGATCCTCTGCTGATTTCAGTGCAGAAAAATAAGAGAACTCAACAACATGCCAGTGTTCCTGCAAATCCATGCCCATCAGGGTTAATTTAACAGTTTTTAATGGTTTTGAACAGCTGCTCCAGAGCCACATCAGCTCCATGAGAGGGCAAACAACTCTTTCAATCAAGTGGCGTGATCATTTTTGAAATAACTGCGGCTGAAAAACCAACCGCTCAGTAACAACTGGGAATCAGGTTGTGCAGGACTGATGTTCCATCATGTACCAGGGTGAATTTACGATCTGTGTAAGACCACTGAGGCCTCCTGCCCACAAAAGCAAATGAGATGGTGTGATGTGTATCCCTCCCCCGTTTTTCCATGCAGTGCGGTGAGGTCACCAGCGTGGATAGCAGCAGCAGCAGCGATGTGCGAGCCTTGAGATGCTCCGGCAGCCTCCTACTGGCACACATTGTTCTACTTTCTCTGTTTCTCTCCGTCGTTCCCGGTTCAAAGAATTTGATCTCAGCTCGTTAAAATACTGGGATGTCACCCTGGGACCTGAAGTACACTCACTAACAGGAAAGCTTGTTAAATCCCCAGGAAATTCACTTAGTGTCAGCTAATTTAAGTGTGGTGATGCAATCAAGGAGACTGTGTTCGTGTGTTTGTGTTTTGACTTTAACTTTGATTTGAAACTTGAATGGAATCTGGCTGGAGCTGTGAAGTACGGGTTTTGTTTTGTAGTTTCTGAGTGGGCAAACAGATATTACGTATAAAAGAGTCACGAGTGACCTCACAATGGGACCTTACAGTGCCACCCCTATCCCACCCCACACAGACACACACACACACACACTCACATACAAACACAAACACACACACAAGCACACAAACTCATTGAAAGCTTGTGGCTGGCACTGCCAACCTTGGCACTGGGAAGACAGAGCCTGGTGGGTGAGCCAACTCACACCCGCCTCCCTTCTCTAGCCTCTCCTTCACCCCGAAGGCCCTCACACACCCTTTCGGTTTGTCACTGACTGAACCGGTCAGAATGGTGTCATTTAGCCCCGTCCTGAGCCCCCACACACACTCAGAAGAAGAGAAGAATGGCCCCGATGGGATGAAAGACAAGAAAATCAAACCTCTCTCTGTTGAAATCCATTAAAACCATCCATCAAAAGGAACCCTGGACCCACAAATCAGACTTCAAAGATTGTTCCGTCCCTCTCTCCATCATGAACCCCTTCAGATCGGCTTCTGAAATGGCGCTTCATTGTCAGGCCATGAATGACAGTGTGTGTGTTTATGACACGATGACATATGGTGACTTTAGCCTCCTCGACATGCCATGGCTCAACATCTGTGTTTGAAGTGATCTATTTATTTCTTGCATGACCACATTGTCACTCCTCTGTTCTATTCTTATACGTTCTGCTCTATTCTATTTTGTTCCATTCTGCTGTATGCTATTCAGTAGTGTTCTGTTCTATCATTCTGCTTTCTATTCTGTTCTATTTTAAAACAGTATTCTATTCTGCTCTGTTCTGTTCTATCATTCTCATTCATATTCGATTCTGTTTTTCTCTTTTCTATTCTACTCTTTTCTGTTAATTTCTGTCCTTGTCATTTTTTTTCTGTCCTACTCAATTCTATCCTATTCTATTCTGAAACAGTATTCTATTCTGCTCTGTTCTACCATTCTCATTCATATTCTATTCAATTCTATTCTATTCTGTTTTGCTCTGTTCTATTCTACTCAGTTATGCTCAGTCCTGTTCTGTCCTACTCATTTCTGTTCTGTCCTACTCAATTCTATTCTATTCTATTCTATTCTATTCTATTCTATTCTATTCAGTTTTATTGTGTGGTTTTGACTTCCCGGGCTGTTTATGAGATTGTTGCTTCTTCCCTGAAATGTCTAAACACTGAGGCTTACACTTCAAGCCATTATTGTTTGAAGCTATTTGCTAAGACCTTAGCTGTTAAGCGTATTTGAAATGGACCTGTTATGTTTGGGTTTTTGCTTTAACCACCCAATTCCTCAGCTGTGTCAGCTGTCAGAAGCAGGATACTGAAATCTGCAAGTTTTGCACGACGCCAGGACTTTGCTAACACCCTCACTCGCGGTAAACAAGAAACACTTCATCAGTAATTTTGACGTTACCATTAAAATTCGTATAGTTTTGCTTTGAATTGCCGGGTCCAGTTGTCTGAGCGGCTGTGTTTGAGGCAGTAACGTCTGATTGCTGTGGCGACAGCGCCGTGAAAACAATCTTGCTTTGTGACAAAGCCACACTAATCCCACTGTGTGAAACATGTAAAGCAGGCCCTCCTACAGCTGCTCTGTGTGAGAGAGAGAGTTGTGTGTTTTATCTGTGTCTAGTCCACCTACAGTAATTGCGAATGTGCGTATATGCGTGTGCGTTGGTGCGTGCATTTGCACATCTGCATGTGTATATATGTGTGTGTGTGTGAATATGTGTAAATATGTCCCTCCCACTGAGTTATGTGTGTGCTGAGGTCGGTGTGGGCGACACATTAGATTTCTGACGGGTGAAACCACTGTGGAATGATCTGGAGAAGATCTGGGGGAATCATTTAAGGTCCCGGACCTCGGCCCGCCAAGTTACCTCTTGGAATTACCCTGCCTTGGAAAGTAGGACAGTGGTGGACTGTCCCTGATGACCTCTCCCAGCGTAAATGCATGCGGTCTCCCTCCATTCCCGCATGGCTTGTGTAGCTTCATTCCGTTATGATGATTTGTTCTTGTCGCATCCAGGAAAATCTGCGTCTTCCATGTCAGATTACAAGATTTGTTTGGTCCCTGCCTTTGTTTGCCCTTTCCTTACTTTTGCCACTCACGCTTTCTCTCATATCTCTCTTGTGCTCTGTCGTTTTCCCCCTCTTTCCTCTGTCTCTGCCTCCTCCCTCTCCCCTCCCTCTCTGTCCAGTCCACATCCAGACATGCCGTGCCCTCATGGTGGTGTCAGTGCTGCTGGGATTTATCGGCATCATCGTCAGCGTGGTGGGCATGAAGTGCACTAAGGTGGGAGATAACAACCCCGCCACCAAGACCCGCATCGCTGTGTCCGGCGGAGCCCTCTTCCTGCTTGCAGGTGACATTTCTACACTCCTGCTTGTCTTGAATAAGAAGTCTGTGCAGTTTTCTTTTTGTGTATTATCCAAAATGAATGGTGTTTCGGTTTATTTTGCCATCGACAACATAGACTGCGGTTGTTTGTATCTTCTGCAATCAGAGCGTTCAGTGAGAGCGGTCTGGCATTCCTCTGGCCAGAAGCTCTCACCAGGGGTCTTCTGGGTAATTAGTGTCCCTGCTGTAAACAGGAAGTGGTGATTTTGGACACATTACTCCTGACCTCAGACATCAGCCACGAGCCCGGGGGAAAAAAAAACAAGGACTTTGCCAAGTGCATGCGTGTGTTACTCTGAAAGTTAATTACTACAATGAATGCTTGTTGGCCCGGCTGACGCAGAGGACTGATCTGCTCTCATCACCGTCTCCCTCCTCAGGTCTGTGTACGCTGGTCTCTGTGTCCTGGTACGCCACTCAGGTGTCCTATCAGTTCTTCAACCCAAATACGCCGCTCAACGCCAGGTATGTAGATCCTCGTCTATCAGTGAAAAGCAGGGCCAGGCAATCAAATGAAACTCCCGTTCCTCTGAGTCAAATCCAGTCAAGTCTTTATTGCCCCATGGGGGGAAATTTGCAGACAGGGTCACAAAACCATTAAGACTGGAAACAGTAAAAGCACGATAAAAACAATAAAAAAGAGGGCAGTGAAACAAAGGTGGGCAGTAAAAACAAGAGGACGATCAACTCAGGTTGCCCCAATGAGACGTTGAGGGGCAATAACTGATGGTCTTTTCCTCCATCTCTCCTGTGCAGGTATGAGTTTGGCTCCGCCCTCTTCGTGGGATGGGCGGCGGCCAGTCTGACAGTACTGGGCGGCTCCTTCCTGTGCTGCTCCTGCTCCAATGAGGACAGGCGAGGGCAGCAATACTACCGCCAATCACAGCCTTCCACAGCCAGGGAGTACGTGTAAACCCCACCCCCCCTTCCAGCAGCCTCCCAAACAGAGAGCAGAGGACACGCTTGGCTCCACCCCTTTTACCCAGATTACACCTTTAAAAAAAACGAAACAAAAAAGACTATCATGCGCGCACACACACATACACACACACAAACAGACACTCTTATAACACTCACACATTGACATATATGTGCAGACCTATGCACATAGTAATGCAAAGGCTCTTTTATACTATAAACTTTCATAACTTATTTGTAAGCAGACAACCTACATATTTCCTGCAAATCATGGCGATCTAGCTCAGTTATTTTTATAGCTTGTGTTCTAAGTGAAAACTTCTCCTTTGCCTTAATTAACCTCCTCGAAATCAATGCAGCTGCTTAAATCTGACCCTGTTTGCACACTGTATTAGAGATACAGAAGAAAACCAATCAAATTATCTGATTACTGGTACAGCAAAACCAACTTTTAAGTCAACTTAAAGGCAAAGTGTGAGGTGAATCACAGCAGGTGTCCTGATGGAAATGGACAGGGAGCTGGAAGATCTGCAAAACTCGTTGAATTATGCCGAGGTTTGGCATGTGCATGAGATAGAGTTTGCAATTATTAGCCTGTCCTATGCTTCCTGGTTGGAGCTGCATGTGCTTGTTGCCTCCATGTTGCTTTGTCTTTTCACACATCACTGCTGCAGTTCGGCTGTGCAAGGAAGAGCCTGAGCCGCTCCATAATAGCTAGGCAAAATTCATGCCTTTTAGAGGGGCTCATTTGCTACTGTGAAGGAAACACAGTTTGGCTAAGTCGCTGCCAGAAAAAAAAATACATGTCAATTAGGCCGTGATCAGATAGGACACTTATTTCTCCTGCTCAGAACCCAAGCACAGCTGTGAGCGTTGTTAGCAACAGAGAGAGCAGGAGCTCAAAGGGAGCACAGAGTGTTATGTCATTCTGGAGGCTGTGGGACTGTCTAATTAGTGTTAGCTAGCTAACCTCAAATAACAACAGGGGAGAACACTGGAAATAACAATAGACAAGATGAAGTTTGCAATAGCTCTGCTTGCTTTTGAAGAAGACGATGAGGAGCGCTTTGAGAAACAGAAATGTAGCTAAAGTTATAGTGTTGCTCACCCAAAAAAAAAAAATTCTGAAAGAGAAGGCTTTCTTCCTTTCAGGCACTGCTAATTTTTTTCTCTGTCACAATTTGACGATGGCTAAAGCTGAGACATTCAACTCGGGTGGCCCCAAATTGTCTCCAAAAACACGAAACTCGTAGTTTGGAGGATATGCGCGCCTGCCTGCCACAAATAAAACATTTTTATAAAGGCACTTTAAAAAATGTCCTGTGCAATCACAGCCTTAAGAGGCCGTTATGTAATGTGACTCAACACACAACTGAACTGCAGCAGTGGGGGTGAATTGTCAGTAAAAAGGTCTCTGCTTAGTTTGTACCACTGCTGAGTATGAATGCTGTTAATGATCATTTTCACCATTTTACTCAACACTGAGAGAAAGGGGAGATGTCCATCAATGCACACATCTCACCATCATCCACTAACATCTTCATTCAAGACCCAAACATTTTGTCATTACTTAATATTCTGTAGAAGCAAACTTAAGATGCATTTTGAATTAAAAAAGACCTGCAGCCATGCAATTCATTCATTCTATTTTATGTACTTCTCACACAACTGCAACCCAGAATAGGAATAATAAGCTATAAGGCACTAATACAGCAATTCAGATTATTTCAAAACGGGGTTGTAAATAAACTATAAACCTTGTTACGTTCAAAGTTGTCATTGTAGGTCCTATTTGGTGTTCTTCATATATAGTGACAACATTTTTGAGACCACAGACTCCAGTGAACCATCAATTCCAACAGATCTCAGCAACATTTTTTTTTTTATTTACCCACATCTACAATGTTAGAGCCTGAAAAACGACCGTATTTTTAAATTGGCTCTTGAGTGCCACCCTAATGTCCCCACTCCACTATACTTTCATTTGTGTGTGCTGAAAGAGTTGGTCCATCACCATTTCAGATAATAAAGCCATTAACTTTTCTTAGAATTGCTCCCCGTCGCCCCATTTCCCAGTCATATGGCCTCTCTTCTTGGTAGACGCTTGTTTGTGGAGAGCTCCATTATTCTCAGAGTGGGGGTGCAGGCCTATAAGACATTCCTTATCCCCTTCAAATAAAGGGGAAGTTACTGCTCTGTCAGGAGCAGCTGTGCTGTAAATGATTCCTCAACAACAAGCACTGATAAACTACCTGTAGAGCTATGTCCAAAGAACAGAAAATGCAAATTTAATCAGTGGATTCAGTTTCTAAATGATGAGAAAAATAACAGCTAGCTGAAAAATTATACATATCTTACCTCATGCATGGCATTTATACCACTGCAACAAATCTCCATCTTAACAAGTCATGAAGTCTCATATTAAAAATCTTGTTTTTCTTCAAACAAGGTAAAATCAAATCAAATGAATCAGGTGTAATTTTCCTAATACTAGTTGTCTGACCTGCTTTATTCTGCCTTATTTAAACATATTTATACTTAAAAATCTCAGAAACAACTGAAAACTACACTGGGATTTTTTCACTTCAAGAAAAACAATGAATGAGACTAAATGACGTGTTAAGATGGATCTGTTTTGCAGTAATTCTGTATCTTAAAACCCTCAGCTTCCTCTCACCTATAACAACGACCAGCCAAGAAAATCAGCTTTCAACCTGTATCAATCAGTCCATCATTTACTAAGATTTTATATAATCTATTTATGTAATCTCTCCAATTTTGTTGTGATTATTGGCCAGCTGACATGTAGCATCACTCCCTCTTCCTCCTTCACTTCCACTTTGCACTCTTACAACCTTTTTTCCGGTTCAAACCATCAAGCGGCCCATCGGCTCACTAACACCGCGCAGCTGTTGTGAGAAATCAGAGCGGTCTTGATGTGTCCTTTGTTTCCCCTCCTGTCCTCTAATCCTGTTCTTCTCCGACTGTCTTCTTCTCTCCTCTAATTCAGGGCAGAGTTGTTGAGTGAAACTAGTTTCCCTGACTGATCAGCCCCCGCCTTTTTATCGAGGACTGTCCGAGTTCCCACCACTGTCTCTCCCACACCCAATTTTCCCCCCTGTTACCTTCTAGACCCCAAATTTGGAGTAGAATATGCCCAGTCCCGTACCCCAATTCCCCTTTCCTAAGTATGTCTGCACCTTATGGGAAACTAAGATGTCTTGCCTCCCCCTGATATCGCCCCACCCACTGAGCCTTGTCTGTAAATATGGACTCTTAAAGGACATGTACGATCAGACGGTTGTAGTCCTTCTTTTTAAGAAGTGAGGTGGGCTTCCTCCAAATCCAGCCTGTGACCCCTCTACTAGACCTCCCGTGCCCCCCCTCTGTCCCACTGTCGACTGAACGTTAACTGAGTTGAAAAAAACGTTGTGGTTATGTTGATGATTTCACATATATCCTATGACTTCTGGGTTTTTTTGGGGTTTCATTTTTGTTCTCAATGAATATGACTGTACGTACATTGACTGAAACATGTTTTTTTTCCCTTTTGAATTGCAGACCAAATGTTAAAAGTACCCCACCAGAGAAAAGGGAGCAGTACTTGTAGTTTGGGAGAGTCTTCTGGCCTTATCCATGGTTTTAGATTCTGGCAACAGACAAAAGCCTCTCACTGAGAAAATCAAAACAGACAAACAGACACGACTGAAATGCAGTCGGGAAACAGGAGCAGGTCAAGTTTATTGTAAATTTGAAAGAGTTTTTTTTATAGTAAAGCTCATAAGAAATTGTTTGTTAAAGTTTTATGTATTGAAAGGATAATTTTCTGTCTTGTCTGTTTTGTTGTTTTTGGGAGAGACAGTCATTCAGGGTATGTTTTCTATAACATGTTAAAATGCCCAGGTGTATATACCACCTACTCTATTTTTTTTTTTTACTACATATATAATGTTTTACTACAGTGCCTTATTATAACACATGTTTGTGCACATGTATGTTTTTGACTACATGGATTTCTATAGTGTCCCATCCCATCTGAGGGATGTGCGTCCATTGTTCCTCTGCAAGCAGTTATGTATGCCTTTTTTTCTATTGTATTACATATATCATGTCAGCATTGTGTTGGATATCTGAAAATGAATGTGTAGCTACTGTAATGAAACAACAAAGACATGCAAACAGTAGAAATTCAACATAATGCCTGCGATGCCACACCTTTGTAAAGACTCTGTGTGCCTGTTTCCAAGTAGCCTGGATTGAGGATATACCGGATACATTCATTTTGTTTTAAGTGCCAATATGATTTTTTTTTTTTTTTTTTTTTTTTTGTGTGTGAATGAGAGAATCGTTGTATTATTCACTCTCAAGGATGTACTGTACCGCGTGTTGTCTCCTGTTCAAGTCCTGTACTAAGGAAGTTTGTTTGCTGAGTGTAATCAGTTCAAATGTCCTTCTGATGCCTACATTTATTTACCATGCCATTCCTTTCTCTAATATTTACCTCCTTGATGTTGTGTATCATCTCATTTATGGTATACCCCTGTCTGTTTCTTTTAGAATAAAGTAAACAGAGACAAAAAAAACAAAAAAAAAAACATTGGCTATGAATCAGTCCTTTGTCAGATGTTTCCTAACTTTTCACCCTCGCCTGCTTTTCACCACAGCTCCCCCTCCTCTCCTCCCTTCCACCCCAAATACTTCTTCTGCACCCTGTTGTTCAATAATTGCAGACGTGGAATTCCACTTCTGCTTCAGTGGGCTGAGGCACATTCTCAAAGGTGCACTCACAAAGTTAACATGCACACCACCGATTCAACCCGGGCGAGTCTTGAGCACAGCATTTTTCTCAGCTGGTTATTTGTTTTGTTGAATTATGAGCTATTAATTTGTTAAATTGCGAGATGGGAATTATCATGTTTCTATCAGACCGGAGTTCAGTTCTGAGATTCAGAGCATCAAAGAGTTGATAAACCACCTAGCAAAAAACTGTTAAAATATTTAACAAAAGGCTCTTCATTAAAAATAATATCACACAGGCAGAAAGTACAGTAGCATTCAAACATTATGAATAATATGCATAGTATTTTTTAAAAAGAAATCAGATCAAACGCTATTTTATTTTATTTTATTTATTTATTTTTTCACAGAAATGAACATGAGGATTTGAGTCCACCATATAATTATGCCAGATTTTCATCTGGCATCATTTTCATCTGTTGTCCCTTGGTAGGTTGATGGCATTTTAAAAGACAGAAAAAATAAATAAAATAAAAGACAAATAATAAAAATATGCTTTACTATACTTTACTATAGTTCTAAGCTCATGAAATACCAAATGTGCACATAAAATACCTTAATTTCCAAGCAGACAGTAGAACATGAGGTCTAAAGTGGACCTTTCATTCAGAACAAACTTCTTGAGCTCCTCCAAATTAAAGCACTGCTGCTCTAGTAAATAATCCATTTAACCCCAAAAGAAAGAGTGTCTATATGCCGTGTTTGTATACAGAGTTAAAGGGAAGCTGTTAGAGTCAAATGCATACAGATGTAGGAAGAGATCCGTGATGGAAGCAGAGTGCGGATGTGAAATCTCACACACGCCTGAGATCTACGGATGCACCTAGCTATGACTATATAGTCTGTTCGACAACACTCAGGGAAATTATTTAAGTTTCATGCAAAAAAAAAAAAAATGCAAAGAAACTCCCAGATACATGGACATATTCCACTGGGTCTTATACTCCAACTGTGAGTGTGTGTGAGTGTGTGTGCGTACAGTGTAGTAGCATTTAAGAACAGCAATGATTTACAGCACATTCATTTAGACAAGAGTTCCATGCACTGGGTTTCCTTCCACATGCAGCATGCCTCGTCTCTCCAGTCACTGTCTGCTGCATTTTTTGGCTAACCTCAAGCAAATGTGAGAAATCACTGCATGCTACTTATCAGAGATATATATCTTCGCTGATACTGAGGCATTCAGCCGCTCAGACACTCGAAGCGTAGATGTTTCCTAAGCGATGAACCCGGTGACCCAACAGCGAGCAGCACAAACTAAATCATAGTAAACAGACGGATGCGCCGTCCAACTTGTAGCCCTCCGAATGATGGATGTAGTGTTAAATATATTTTTGATTGTAACTTGGACAACTTGGTAATTTTTGGAATGTGTGACTGGAAACTGGCAGCCATCCCCTTTGTTGATGCACTGTAAACATCATGACAACAATGTGTTTGCACGGTCAACTTCATCATTTAATTACAAGAGCGAGATGAGGACACAGTGAGGACTGATTTATTTATTTATTACTTTTTTGGGTGACCTACTTTTTATTCAATGTTTCTTATCATTCCCTTTCAGGAATGAGAAGGTGAGTACATCATAAAACAATGTATGATTACAAAGTATATTCTCACAAGTCTAAATATCAGTACAGAAAAAACATGAAAAGTAAGTAAATAGATAAACAAAATAAATAAGTTATAGATGCAAAAGAAAAAGGAAATGATAAATGAATAGAATTAAAACTTCTCTCTTGCCTCTATAAATGAGGAAGCAGGAATAAGTTTGCACAATAATGAAAAAATGATTTTTAACATTACAGTCTTGTCTGGTGCAGCTTTAAATGTAAGTCTTCATGTTTAAAGTGGACATGATGTTGGGTGTTTGGTTCAGGTGACTTGTGCGTTGTGGTGCCGGGTGCATCTTGATGACATCACATTTAAGAGACGCATTTCCAATCATCACTATAGCTGAGGTCAGAGAGCAGAACACACCTCCCACTGCCAACCAGTACGACAAACCAAACTCGTACGTTACCCCCGGCATCCCAAAAGCCACCTGTCAGAGGGAACGAGGAGCAGAAGCAGTGAGTTTCAACATGCCTCCGAGGCTCAGAAAACTTTTTCTTTACTTTGGTGTTTCCTGTTGATAGAAATCATCACAAATCCAATAAGTGTGCCAAAAAAAATAGATACTGCAATTTCAAGAGAAGTCACAGATTGGTCTTTTGGCTTCGTCTTGAGCTCTGGGTTTCATAAAAGCTCATTGTGAACATCACTTGAAATTTGCTGCAGGCTTACATTCTCTGCGGCTTTGAGACTTTTTTTGTGTGTGATTTTCTTTACCTGCTGCTAGCGACATTATTTGGCAGATAATCTAACTGGACCAACACTCTTTCAGGCTTATCTTGGCATCCTGTCTGAACTGCAGATCAAACTCCACTTTTTGCCTGCTTTGTTATCACACAGCAGATTCACCACCTGATTCTCTAATGTTAGATTTTGGCTGTTATCTATTGTAGATAATAGATGAACACAGATGAATAAAGATATATAGATACAGAGTTAATAACTCGGCATTCACTAAGTTGTTGCATCTTTTGTTTTCACCAGTTTAGTTCATGTCAGTTCACTGTTGATTGGCATATTGATGTGAATTCACGGTTCACACCCTCTGCAACCACAAAATTGTCATTAAAATATTAGTGGATGTTTAAAATGAGTTATCACTGTCATATATATGGAAATAACAAGCAGCTTAAAAAGAGAAATGCTGTTACACACTTGCCTGGAATGAAAACAATGGGAATTTATATAGTGTGTGTGTGTG
This sequence comes from Holocentrus rufus, assembly GCA_900302615.1. NCBI lineage: Eukaryota > Metazoa > Chordata > Actinopteri > Holocentriformes > Holocentridae > Holocentrus > Holocentrus rufus. The sequence goes on along the minus strand of OMLF01040396.1, from coordinate 5,685 downwards.
TGTATGTCGCTTGCTTCCTCAGCAGCTGCATATAAGTCGAGTGATTAATGGGTGCAGAGAGGAGTTCTGGCTGGAACCGCTCTATTGTTCTGGCTTGGACGCAACACCACAGGGCTGAGGGAACAGGATGAACTGTAAATATCAGTATGGATGGAGAGGAGATCCAAGTTGTCGGAAGGACAGCACAAGGTGAGCGAGGGATTAAAGGTAAACATGACTCATATGTCTGAGTGGGTGTAGTTTGAGGAGGAAATTCAAAATGGGAGGGGGGAGGAAAGTTGTTGTTGGTGAAGTGGCTGATGAAACAAACAGGGTTTTCACTTTATGGCAAATACAAAAATCCCCAAGTTTCCCATGACTTTCTATTAGTAAAAATGTTTTTTTTTCCCCTTGATCAAAATTTTGAACACACTTATTAAAGTCCGTTATTCTGTTTTATTCTGCAGAAGAATATATAAAAAAAAATCTTATGTTTGGTGAATAAGGCTGGAAAAAATCCATGATTTGCTCCAAAAAAATCATTAAATTCCCTGATTCTCCCCGCCTGGAATAGCCTCTTTAAAATCCCATGACTTTCCAGGAATTCAATGACCCACAAACAGAGCCTCTCTTCTAAAGCTACATTCAAAACTAAAACACAATCTCTTGGTGATGATACCCACCTCCTGTCTGTACCTGGTGTAAGTTTCCACTCCGTACCACATCAGGCCAGCTGCACCACACACACCTGGGAGACAAAGCTGCTTTTTACGAACAGCCCCAGGCCCTGATGTAGGTCAGTTCAATACAAATTCAACGCTGCAGCTCACGCCACATGCAGAGTAAATAAAAACACTCTAAAAACAATCTCTAAATTATGGGAAATGTGTCTAAACCAGAGAATGCTATGAATCTCAAGTAGCCATTCACTGTGTAGCAACCACAAACCAAAACGAACCGCTTCAGACCGGATTTCATTAAGGCTGTTTGTGAGAGCGAGGGGCCGCAGTACCGACCTCCACACAGAGAGAGGACGCCAGAGAGCCACGTCAGCCGGTCCCGGTCCAGGGAACCGGGGACGAGTTCTGTGCAGCTCAGACCGGGTACCATGACCAGGATGGAGGACAGGGACAGCAAACTCATCCCCACCAGTGCAGCTCTCATAGCCAGAATATCAGCTGTGGTAAAAAACAGAGGACAGTGCATACAAGAACTTTAAGTGTACTTGATATTAAATTATACATAAAATCAATTTCTGACCAAATTGCTCAGTCCAGCCCCTTTATTTTTAAACACCACTTTTTAAACACATTAAACCAGCAACATATCTTAAGTGACATCATCTACCAGGCTGAAACTCTACATAAATAAATAAAATAAATTCACTTTTGCAACTTCTGGTACTGTTTGCTGGGTCAAACTGACCAGATTGACCTGAGACATAAGTAAGGTTTTAAAGCAATACAGAAATAAAATTTTATGTAAAAATACTTAACATGCAGTGTATTGTCTTTAAATCAATACCAAACAACATAGATAACATATATGGATCATATCTGACATGTACATCTGCTAGATCACATTTAAAAAGGAAAGTTGATTTTTGTGATAAAGTTGTGATTTCTGAAAAAAAAAACATTAGAATGAGGACATAGGTGCATAAATCTTTCATCTTGAAAAAAATAGAATGCCCTTTCATTTCTTCTTGTGGGATTTTATTACAACTACTTTTACTTAAGCCTTTTTTTTTTTTCTTAACTTTTACTTTTACACATGAAAGCAGCAGGTCCACTGAGGTCTGCTTTTCCACAGCAAAAACAAAGTCTCTCTGGGGAAACTCCTGGGTTTGTTGGTATGATTAAAAAGGGATTATTGCCAAATCTTGGTGCAATAATGACTCATTTCTGAGGGGGATTTTTGTCAGGGAAGTGACACAGTGCTTTTGTTCAACACTTTTTGTGCTACTTCACTGAGCAGCTTCTTTTACTTTCTTTTGGGCAACTTAGAAAAAAAAATAACAGCCTCTTCCTCCCCCACTTTTTCTGATAGGTGCATCATTTTGTGATTTGACTCTTCTTCACTCATATCAGTGTGAAGGGAAGACACCTTGTGGGCGTGTTGTTTACCTGGCAGATGCTCCAGGTAGGACAGAGTGACATCACAGGTCCTCACGCCGTTCAGGCTGTCCTGAACACACTCGCCCCACAGGCCTCGACAGCGGGAGCTCAGGCCCACTGAGGTGAACGGGTCCTTCGCACCTTGCTGGAGGAGGTGGGAACATGAAATTGGATGAAGGACTGTGGACCATCAGGGAACATGAGTCTCATCTGTAGCATGGAATAAAACTCGAGAATGTGCAGAGATGTAGTGGAGCTGAAACCCATTTTTTTTTTACCCATCTTAGTGTTTGTTTAATAAGGGTTGTCATCTTTTTAGTTGGCTGTAAATCTTAATGGAGCAATTTCACATCATACGTCACAGAATATCACATCATAGAGTGAAACAATATCAAAAAAATCCTGAAACAAGTGAAGCTACGTAAGAAACAAGTGGGTTTATCTCATTCCACTGGTAGATTTTTTTCATTTTTGAGACTGAACATGAGACCAAATGACTTGTCAAGATGGGGAGTTTTTGCAGAGATGCTTTAACGATTTGATTTTTTTTTGAAAAATGTGAGTGGGTGTTTGTCTTATGATGATCACCAGCTAGAGGTCACAGTTTAGCTTCTTTTTATTAACCAGTACATCACTGGTGATGTGGTCAGATAGACTATCCAGTACTGCTGCCTAGTGGTTATTACACACACACTGTTTCTACATGTGAAGTTATAGCAGATCGGGAGCTTTTGATGATGATGATGATGATGATGAACTATGCTTGTGTGTGTATGTGCAGATCCAAGCTCTTGTCTTACCCTCCAGCAGTCGTTTCCAGCAGCAGCGATCAGCAGCAGCAGGCCGGTCGCTGCTGTGAGAAACCCGAGAGCCTCCGTCTGTCCTCTGCTCATCCTGTCCTGTAACCTGAACGACAGTTTCTGCATCTGAACAAGTCATTTAGTCTCATCCTCAGTCTTAAAAATCTGAATTCTTAAAACACGTGAAAAAAAATCTGCCAGTGGGATGAGATAAAAATGTCAATTTTCTTGAATCAGGTGTCATTGTCTGGATCCTAGCTGTCTGATCTGCCTTATTCTGCCTTGTTTCACCATATTTACATTTGTTCACAGAAAAAATCCTGAAACAAGTGAAACTGCATTGGACACAAATGGGATTATCTCATCCCACTGGCAGATTTTTAACAACATTTTTAAGAACAACTTGACCATGAAACTAAATGACTTGTCAAGATGGAGATTTTTTTTTGCAATGTGGTGGTCCAGTAACAAAATAGGATGACAAACTTCCATGTTTTGGGGGCAAAATAAAATCCCAGTGTTGACTGAGAACAGATGTTTTTTTAAAGGTTTGTACTGAAACTGAGATCAGTGTAAAACAGCAGAGAATATTCCTGTAGCCTGCTGGTAAAGGCCTTTTTTTTCCCCAGTAACTAAGATAAAGACTTATTGCCATGACTACCAGGCATTTTTGAAATAATGAGTTTTGAATACACCTAATGGGCCGTAGACCCATGAAACCTATTCAGCATGTAATGCACAAAGTAAACGCAAGAATAGAAACATGAAAATTACCCAAATTGGGGTGTAGCCGTGTTTTGACACAATAGCAGTGGTATGCTGTGATAAAGAATTTTTTTTTTCCCTTCTTAAAGTGCACCTGAACGTGGACGAGGAGAGACTGGTGGACAAAAGTAAAGACATAGTCAAACAGAAAACAAAATAAATAAAAATAAAAGGAAATTAATGCCATATTTCCATATTATATCTTTATCTATCTATCTATCTATCTATCTATCTATGTATATAACCCCATTTATAGTATATCTTCCTAATTTCAAGATAATTCCCTATGATTTTTTCTTATATTTTAAGGCAACACTTTAATATGAGTTATGTTCTCTTTTAACGAGGAATATTTCTTGACCTGATGAATTAATCTGCCATGAGGTGAAACTGTATTTCTTTAAACATCTTGAAATCAGTCTAAAACTCCCCCAAATTAATTAAATAAATAAATAAAATAATGCCAGCTGACAAGAGACCCATGCAACCTCCTGAAAAGCACTTACCTTTCAGAAATGCTTTTCTTTCAAGGACTGGTTCTCAGAGTTCAGTTTCCAAAGAGAGGAACAGAATAGAAACACAGGAATTAGGTGACAATTGTCTAAGTGCAGCCTGTGAGTGTGTGTGTGCGCGTGTGTGTGTGTGTTGGCCCTTGATCGTTTTTCAAATTAAGTGCTGTAGGCCTGTGTCAGAGGAGGTTTGGAAAAGGGCTGAAATTAAGAATCTAAACGCATTAACCACGCATGACCTTCATAACTGCACTATGACTTTCTGAGCATTTCCATTTTGTTCTCGCCTCTGTTTATCCTTTGATTAAAAAAAAAAAAAAAAGTTCCACCCCCATCTTATAACTTTGGCTTAAACCCAACATATTCTCTCCTCAAACAGAGGAGAAGGCGACCAAAAAAAA
>OMLF01040388.1:3336-14313 GCA_900302615.1 Holocentrus rufus | reverse complement strand
TTCAGTCCCACCCCTGTTGCTGTGCCTAGGTCGGCCAAACTCACACTTAAATTCCCCTCTGCAATCTTCTGGTTGTTGTTTGCTACCTCCAAAATAAATACATCTGTATGTGTGTGTGTGTGTGTGTGTGTGGGTGTGTGTGCGTGTGTGCATGTGTGTATGTGTGTCTTACCACTGGGGTTGAATTGCATGCAGGATATGGGTTTGTCATGAGCTGGGAAGTGAGCCACCACTCCCTCTCCATCCGAGTCCTCACTCACCAAGACCTGGAGTGTAATACACACACACACACACACACGCACATGCGCACACACACGCGCACGCACACACACACACACACACACACACACACACACACAGTCTTAGTCATTTTACAACAATGAGAACATTAAACACAGAGTGGGACTTTCCACTGCTCAAGGATTTCTCTTCACGTTTTGTTTCTGACTTATAAGCATCACCCTGTGATATCATGAACGCCACGCTGTTTTCTTTGACTGGACCCTCTGTGCAACAGCTGGAAGAAGCCCTTTCTGAATGTGGCATTGCCCTCTTGTGGATGGAAAACACTTAGGATATTACCTGATAGGCAGGAAACCAAGTTGGAATCAAAATTGCACACTTGGATCCAACACATTTTCTCTCTTTACAATAGAGAAATGAGACCGAGTCGTCGCTTTATTTCCTTAATGTTACTCATTGACCTGTTGCTCTTGGACGAGCGACTTTTCTGGGACCAGTGTGGATGGATTCAAGAACTCATTTGCACTGGCCATGGCTCCAGCCCAAGACGGAGTGTTTTTTTTTTTTTCTGTAAACCGGCGTGAAAACTAGCTCTTGGCTTCCCACTTCTGGAACCAGCCTGCCTGAGATTAAAAGTCGCATTACGCAACCGGACGCTGTTCCCGGACCGGCGTACGACGTCTGCTGGCAAGCACAGGACGAAGTTTGACGAAAGGCTGAGCTGAGACCAGTGGCTGGCAGTAAACTCCTCTAGTCATGAACAGAGATTAGAAATAAGCCCAGACATGAGGCCACTTTGTGTGTATGTGTGTGAACGTACACACTGGGATAAATTTGGCCCCAGTGTTGCATTAAGAACGTTCTGGGGCGGGGAGGAGGGGCGCAGGGTGCTAGCTGAGCATTTTTAATAGGAGCTAGTCCAAACAGCCTCCAAAAACTAAGGGCTTCATCTCAGACTGGGAGGGAGAGAATAAGCAGGGGGAAAAAATAAGGAAAAAAAAACAGGAGAACAGAAAGAAAGAAAGAGGCTGGTGACATGAAGCAGATCCCTTTTATTACAGTGCAGGCAGACAATGTTGTTCTGTGAGGGAATCCTGCTGGAGCCCTTTGAAACAAGAGTGTCCTTTGGAGAGCTGAGCTTATTGCACAGGAGAGAGCGAGCCTGTGTGTGTGTATGTGTGTGTTACGGTGCCGCTGTTCCAAATAAGGACATTCAAAGACTGCGAGGAATTGCAATATCGTGGGTTGCCACACTGACACAAAAATTAATTTGCACCCCGGCTGTTTCCCCGATCTCTCAAACTCGTCCCCCCATCATCTTCCTTCACTCTCTCGCTTTCCCCCTCTCCTCCCTCTCTTCCTTTCACCCTCCATTTCTCCTTGTCTCCCTAGCTTCTCCCTCACTCCCTCGTCCTCCCCTCCCCTCCCCTTCCTGGCCCAGTCAGTGTTTATGGCCAGTGTAGGGTTACAGTGTGTCGGCTGGTGACAGAGTGCAGGCCTGCTTCTGAAGGCTTTAGCCCCGGTTTATGGGACGACGCACTGGCTACAGTGCAGCTACAGTCACGGTGTAAGAGAGGAGGGAGTGTGTGTGAGTGTGTGTGCGTGTGTGAGGTGACTACATCCCTGACGAGGTGTACCATGTACGCTAACACGGCTCATTAAAAATGTGACAGCAACTCCTGTGTAATTAATCATGGTTGGGAGTGGGTGAGGAGGATTAAGAGGAGGAAAAAAGCTTTTAGCATCTTTGCATTTAAATGCGCACGTTATGAGTAGATCCTGTTAAATGCATGCTTCAAACCAAATATATGGTAAGTGGTATACCTATATACATTATACTTAAAGGAATATGCCAACATTTTCGGCAAAATACCCTTTTTCCAACTTACCCAGACTGAGACAAACTGTTCGATACCATTTTCACTTCTGTGCGTTCACTGTTTCAGTTCCTGTGGGTAGCATTTCGTGTTAGCTTAGTATAAAGACTTGAAGTCTACAAGAGTCGTTAGCCTAGCTCTGACAAAGTGAATAAATAAACCTTACCACAACGCTGTCTTATTTCATTACACAGTAATGAAATACACGTTTTGGAATTATTGGATAGCAGCAATTATAACCAATGAACACATACGTTCAGCGGTTATAGTTCCTACCATCTAACTTCTCTTAAAACTTTTGAAAAAACAAATTCCAAGATGTGTATTTCAAATACACACGATACATTGTGTAAAGAAGACAGCTTTGGCGTTGCTCTGAGATTTATTATAGGCTAATGACTCCTCTAAACTTCAAGTCTTTATGCTAAGCTAACACAAAATGCTACTCACAGGAACTGAAGCAGTGGACATACAGAGCTGAAAATGGTATCAAACATCTAGTCTCACTCTGGGTAAGTCGGAAAAAGGGTATTTTGACCAAAACGGAGTATTACTTTGAGTAGAGTGGTAGAGTAGAGTGGAAGTGGTGGAGGATAATCTACCTAAAGTAAGTTTATATACCTTTTTATTTCTGGAATGGAGTTTACCAGTTTTACATTGCCATAAATCTTTACTAGGCAGAATTTTGTACATTGCATCAAACAGACTGAAGTTGAAGACAGGGTCTCTTAATGTTTTGTTGTTGCTGTTTTGTTTTTTTGGTTTTGTTTTTGTTTTTTTTAAGAAAATTCTCTTATACTGTGTTTACATGTGGGTGCTTGCCTTGGATTATCACAGAATGGAGACAACCGTTCATCTACTGTTTCATATACCACTAAACCACTGTCGACCTGTCTGTCTGTTAGGTGGGTGCTCATTCAAATTTGACTTTCAGAATAACATTGCAGTATCCCATTAAATGCTGTTTCAGAGAATATTTTTTGGTCATGAAAATGTAAAGTTATTGTGACTATCAGCAGCTAACAAATGGATAGGCTTAATATAAATAAACATGCACTGATACAGATCTTATTTGACACCCAGGGCACAAGCACAGCCTTGAGCTTCCTGTGAGGTTACTGCCGATGTGCACCAACCGCCGGCTGTTTACCCAGCGTCTCTCCTACAGGGGCTGCTAAAAACAGACAGAACTGCGGCTAAAAGCTTGGCTGTTAAAATATGCGGGCGATCTAAATCACACCTTTCAGCGAGCTGTGAAGACTGAGGTGGTCGAGCCCGACTGCACCCGGGCCGCAGAGAAAAAGCCAGCCTTGGAGATTTTTCTGTTTCCCACCAAGCCACAGAGGCCACGGTTGTGTTTACCTGGGTCAGATTTGACAAGACCAAGGTGGGGGAAAAGCCAAGAACAAATGGGTGCCAATTTGACTTTTTGGTGTGTCTGTGTGCATGTATGCGCGCATGTACATAAAGAGCCTTGTTGCAGGGAACTGTAAGCATTTAGAAGGCTGGCCAGTAAAGCTGACACTCTATTAAACAGGGATGGCCACCTGGTAACAGTTTCTGGTTCACCACCATGCAGGGTCTAAAAAGAGAAAACTGAGCATCCTCAGACCAGTTTTAGTCTCAGGCAGAGCAAGTTAACAAGAATCTAATTTGTCCTTCTCTAGTCACTGTAAAATTAAAGGTCCGAATTTGACAAGTAAGGACTCACGGAAATAATTATAAAACCAAAATCAAGGGTAAAAAGCCATCTGTTCTAGTCCAGATTCTATTACGTATTAAGCTCAAGATAATTTTCTCCTTTTCACAAACAAGAAAACTCAATATTTCACATTTAAACAGAAACAGCAAAACACATGCAAATCATGTGTTGCAAATCTGCTATAATAACAACATCATATGTGGAAAATAAACATACTCTACTGGGCATAGAGGGTCAAGTCACACTTTATTGGCACAGCAAATAAATACAAAAGAATATGTTATTTTTATAAAAATGTAAAATATAGCTCAAATCCTCTATGACAATGAACAGCCATCATGCACACTTCAAGTGGACTGGAATAACTAGCCTTACTGGCCCAAATCTAGTTGACACTGCAATGTGTTCATGATTGAAACCTAAACACCCAGTCCCATGCGCTTGCCCTGATACCTTTAGTTTGGGCAGGGTTTATCATCGGTTTGCAGCCGGCATGTGATCTGCTACTTTCCTAACTGTAAAGAAGTGTATTTTCTGCTTGAAACCTACTGTTGCCATGTGAAAACCATGAAACATTTAAACTTTAACTGAAAGATTACAATGTCTTCTATGGGTCAATCTACAACCTGAGGCCTTATGAGACCCTTTCAAAACCAGTTTAATAAACTCATAATTGCATGCTGGTCCATCTGAAAATAAGTCTTTTTCTTATTTGCTGGGAGAGATATTTGGTAGATATGAGGTATTCATCCTACAGTGACATCATGTTTCATTGCAATAAACCAATATATCACTATTTTATTTAATTTTTTCTAAGTCAGAATAGATTTTGCAAATCCTGACACTTTTAACCCTGCTGTGTTTCAGAAGAGCAGGTCTGAGGTATAATGAGGTTTAAATCATTTTTAGAGAAATTCCCAAAACAGTTTAGTGTTAGTGTGTAGTATGCTTTTGGGACACAGGGTTAGTCTTTTCAATGATGATGATGAGCGACAGCACAATATATAAAGGCAGATATTTGGATGCATTTTGTATTCAATAACTTAAAGCAGTGATATGAACTCAATAAAAGCAACATCATCTGTAAGCTTAGTATTAAAACACTGCGATGATATTGCACGTTCAATTTGACAGAACTGAAGCTGTTTACATTTGTACATTACACATTACATCAGTCTGTATGTTATTAGGAGTTATTTTAGCCCTCTGTATATCTGCATAAGTCACACTTAACTCGCCCTGTTAAAGAGGAAGTATTAAATCCACCTTTGTCACCTAAACCACATCAATAATGCACATAATCAAGTGATACAAAAACACTGTATCAATCCACTGCACAAGTCATTCATTCTGCATGCAATATATTAGACTGATGCTGTAAAATTCCATGACTTTTCAATGACTTTCCTTAAAAAATTGAAGGAGTTTTCCTGATTTGTTAACACCGGATTCCACCCTAGGTCCCTTACAATCCACCCAGCCCTAACACACACACACACACACACACACACACACACACACACGTTCACAACTGACCTGTCCTTCCCCAACATTGTGTGTGTCAATGATGGTGACCACGCCGGGGTTGTGGGGGCTGCGGCGGCTCGCGCTGTGCGGGGTGCCCTCCTCGTCCGGGGTGCCCGCTGGCAGGGTGCCCGCCAACTGTGTGACGACCTTACCCACCATGGTCAGCCCCGTCTTTAAAGTCTGGAGGGTACAGGAAAGAAAGACTGTTAAAACCAGTACATCAGTACAATTTTCCCTCTGGATCAATTGTTCATATTATATATATATTTTTGTTGTTGTTTTTTGTTTTTTAGTAACTGATCATTTTTTTCAGGTATGCACAGGGAATGAGGATGAGCAGGAGAGTGTGGCAGAGCATGTGTGTGTGCCAGTATGAGCATGTGTTCACTTTGTGCCCGCTGATAACTGATGATGATTGTAGTACTGATGATTTGTAGCACTGAAACAGCAGGAGACACCACTGTGTGTGTGCGTGTGTGTGTGGGTGTGTGTGGGTGTGTGTGCGTGTGTGTGTGGCTCCTCTGTGTCCTCTTAAGGCCCAGCCAGGGTGTCTGGCTCAAACACACCTCTGTGGCTCGATCGAGGGAAATGGATAGTGCTGCTTAAGTGGAGTCTATCTCACCTACTACACTGTCTTTGCCTAATGGAGTCCTCTGTGTGTGCGTTTGTGTGTGTGTGCGCGTTTGTGTGTGTGTGTGTGTGTTAGCGCCAAAGGGGCCCCGGAGAGCCTAATCAGGCATTCAGGCTGGGCGGCCCTGTCAATACAGCGTGGCGCCTCACATTTGTTGGGTCTGTGGATCACCCACTGTCTCTCTTTGCCACTTGGCCGTGCACACTAACAGTGTCTGCTCTGTCTGTGTGTGTGTGTGCGTGTGTGTGTGTGTAAATTGCCAGAAGCGCCATCAATTATTAAGTGAGGCGTTTGGCTCCTAATTGATCAACACTAATGTGTTTTCTAATCACTGCAGTTGCGGAGTTCTTAGTGCTAGTCCAAACAGGGGCTATTGATCTGCTAGGAGGGGTGGGCTAGACACAGGTCATGTCTGGTGGCTGACAAATACATATACACACACACAAACACACACAGGCGCACATGGGCATATACAGACACAGACACACACAGCTACAGCCTGATTAGACGCGCTGTCTGTCCCCACCTAAACAAATTACAGCATAATTTATGTGAAAGATCTATGTCGTTCATACGACTGGCACTGATGCGTAACAGAACTGATGTGATATACAAATTTACTGTAAGAGAACCAACTTCAAACAATAAGTCCCGTTATATTGCATGAGCTGTTGCACTTTCACAATTTTTTTCCATGCAAACACAACCCATTACTCTTTAATGCCACCCCTCCCCCTTTTTGTTTCCATGTCTCTGGACGTCAGTACTAAGAGCCAGCGTGTCGCGCCACAGGCCAGAGGGAGATACCTTGTCATCTGTATTGAGATATATGGCCCTAAATGAGGAGAGGGCGGGCTGCAGACTGCCTGTCTGCATATCAGTACCCCCCTCTGTTGTCCACCCCTCACCACTAAGCTAACCCGTTAGCGACACGCTGCTCTTTTTGATGTATACCGCCATTAGCCTGCTAATGGGGCTTCTCTCGCGCTAGCTGTTAGCGCTCGTTAAGTAAAGGGGAAGGGATAAGCTTGGTCTTTGTAAATCAATTAGCCCTTCCCCCTTTGGGACCGTATGGAGAAACAGACTAGAACCATATGAGGGGCTAGCTAGCTAGCATGGGTTGGTGAGCGGCTAAATCGGAGCAGGAATAAATTTCGCTCTGTATCAAAGGGGACCATTGGCTGTTAGAGAGGTAGCTCAAGCCCACTCCCCTGCAGAGATGAGTGCAGCGAGGCCTTCGGAGAGAAAGGGATTACATTGGAGAGGATCAGATAGGCAGGTTTGATGAAGTGTCTCATAAGCCCAGTCCCAGTCAGCAGAGGAGGCCGCCTGGATCCAATGTCAGCACATTTACAGATGGAGGTAGGCGGAGGTGGAAACAATGTATTATGTACCGCCGCATCCAAAATTGAGGCTAAGCTCACACAATGGGATTTTCAGACAGGTTATTACCATGATCTCACCATGGGGACTGATTATTAAAATTTAAATAAGTTAGTGCTAATTTAAGTCTGTCACACAGGTGATTTTACTGTGTGGTAGAGTCTAGGACTTCTCTTGCCTTCCCATCCATACAGCTAATTCGAGCACATTTTATTTTTCATTTGAACCTAGACAGGTCTTAACATCCTCCTGTAATGTGAGATGGCGAATGACTCAAATTTAAATCAAGACCAGGAAAGCCAAAGAGAGTCAAAGAGAGCCAAAAATCCACGAAGTGAAGTAAAAAAACATGCCACCTTCAAGCTTGTTTTGGTTGCATGTTGCAGAAGCACAAGTTTGTGTTTTCGCTGGATTTGAGGGGTCGGATGGTGTTAGAATTTGGTTTGTGTGTATTCCCCAAGGCTGTGTTCCCTGAATCCGACTGGCTGTTAAGTATGTGTTGTGCAACTCAAGTGGTCAACAAGCGTGTGTACCCCAATTCCAACCATTCCCAAATACAATAGGTCAACAAGTGAGTCTTCCAAAACCAAACTGGTCCACAAGTGTGTGTCCCCAAACCAAACTGGTCAAAACTGTGTGTTCCCTAACCAAACTGGTTAATAAATGTGCGTTCTTTTCAGTGACGTGGTGGGTACCCAGCCGAGGACATACACAAGTATTTATGTAAGTCTAGACTGGTACGTATGCGTGTGTTTGCATGTGGGAACTCACTTTGGCAGCATTGATCACTGTAGCTGTATAGGACTGGGCATTGTCACCGCAAGCCCCTCCACGAGACTGGTGACACCGGATCAGCTGCAAAAAACACAGGAGCTCATACGAATAAATAAAGACATATGGTATAACTCAATAGCAGCAGATGTATGAAGATGAAAGCTTCGCCAAACTAGTCGCCAACTGCAAATTTAGACATCAAGTATTCAAGAGCCCCTCTCTTCCATCTTTGGAGAAAATTGGTTTTACTTTTAAGAAAGGGTCCAAAGAGATATTACGCGACCAAAGAGCCATGAGAGTCTGCCTCAATTTCACTTTACATACAATGTCAATTGAATGGTTCTGTGCCCGGCCTTCTCTTACTGTTCAAAAACTGGATTTTGCATTTCCTGGAAATCTTTAAGCGGTCACACAAACAGTGGCCCCATCTGTCAATTACTTGAGTGGGCCAGCCTAATCAGAAAACCCACCAAACACAATTATCCATTAAACGTATTGCAGAGTGCGCAACAGAACATTCTGGTTTTTGTAAATACTTAACAATCCCATTAAATAGACATAGAAAACTCCTGTGCATCTGTTGATTTTCAAAATGTTATCATCTCTAGTGGACTCTTCTTGGAATGAGTTGTGCACCCAGACAGATTACCGAGGCAAAAAATAGATAAATGCATTTTTTGGATTGTAAATATGTCGCTGTTCTGATAAAGCACTTGTGTAATGGATTGTCCGTGTGTGTGTGTGTGTGTGTGTGTGTGTGTGTGTGTGTGTGTGCGTGTGTGTGCGTGTGTGTGTGTGTGTATGGCCAACCTTATTCTCAGCATAGGCAAGCCAGCGACTTCCTAGGGCTATTGGATTGAGGCTGGGACCAGGACAGGGATAGCAGCCTGAAAAGACACAGTCTTATTCAGCAGGGCACACAGAATATTGACTGAGGAAATCACAAATTCATACACATCATTTTGACCTATACAGCAAGTCTTGGGTAATTACAATATCAGAAAAGAAGAAGAAAAAAAAATAGATAGATAGATAGATAGATAGATAGATAGATAGATAGAAAATGATGAAATAAAGTAAAAATTAAAAATTAATAACTAACTAAATAAATAAATACATGTTTTTTTCTTAATGCTGAAGAGGGATTTTCATGAGCCTCATCCCCAGAGAGAAGGCCTAATTCTCTTAAACCATTAATGTGTTTGTGAGGAGTCTTGTTTGGGAAGATGAATGAGAGCCTAATGAAGGTGACTTGACATGTGTGCGTGTGTGTGCGTGTGTGCACACATTATGACCTAATGGAGATTGTGGTACCCAATAAAGTGAGGTTGGCCCCTCTACAGACTGACCAACACACTGATCCCTGAGGGGTCTCTCCCTCTCTCACACAAACACATACACACTAACACACATGTAGAGAACCTGAAATTCCTGTCAGCAGAAACGAAAATAGGAGGCAATGAGGCACAATGACGGACAAAACCATAAATTCACAAGCAGATAAACCATCTTGGACATGATAAACCAGAACTATTTTTTTCTGTGCCCACTCAAACAGATGTGGAAGTAAACAGGCACTTACAGTAGACTGCAATGACTAACATCTCTAGTGGCGCTGAGATCCAGCTAGAGGGGCATCCATCACATCTACCGCAACACAGAATTCTCAAAAAAACACACAAACATGTGCTTGTAAACAAACTGGAGGATGTGATGGATACTGTCATAAATTGCCAGAAATGCATGCAGATACAGATGGCGACAGTCTGCCTGTTTCAAGGATGTGTATAAAGGGGTAGATAGACAAAAACCCAACAAAAGTTGCAGATTCAAGCATGAACGCGTCCGCCTGTGTTTGAATACATGGGCACACACAAAATACACACAGTGAGGTAATGTGAGTGCACGGAGGTGTGGGGGAGAGAGCTGGCTGACAATAATTTAGTGCTCAGGGAGCAGATGAGATGGAGGCAGACAGTAATTTACTGTGCTGTGTTGGGGAAGGGGCTAGTGGGGGGGCTGAGGTAAGCCACAAGGCCTGCTGGTAACGCCAGAGAAGCCTTTTGTGCCTCTCCAAGGCCGAGGGGAGCCTGGTCGGTGAGATAACATGTGTTTGACATCCTGGGTGGAGACCAAGAGGGCACAGCGGACAGAGGAATGGAAAAGGCACGATGCAGGGAAAGTAGGATCTGACCGATATTGCTGACTGAAAGCGGATACTGACACTTCTAGACTGAAGACCAGAGCAGAGTGGGGAGGTACTCTGAGATGTTTTTGGCTGTGTAGTCCGCACTGGCCAGACCGTACCGACAAGATATCAGCTATTTAGTTTTACAGTCTGACCCCTCTGAAGCTGCTGGGTAAAACCATGTCCTCACCTGTCTCTTATCTGCAGTGAGCAACATTTTCTGGATCATGCATCCAATTTTTACCGAAAACCCAAAGTCAGCCCATATAAATCAATATGTGCGTAACCACTTTCATTTTTCTTTTTTTTTACATTTTATTCTAGGACTGTTTTTTTTTTAATCATCACTTTGCCTCTGACTTATCACTGTGCAACTAAACTAAAAGCAAACTATAACACAACATCCATCAATCACCAGCCTAAAGGTTGTTGAAGACACACTTTTCACTGTTTTAAGGCAACAAGCTTTACTGTAGTATCTTTTTTGTGCTTTTAAAAATATCTATACAAAATGTTTGATCTAATTATTTTCATTTAATTAATAATTAATGAGAGGTCATTTTGTATATGTAAACAGGATAATAATAATAATTAAAATTACAATAATAACTATAATTAGAATTATTATTATAATATTTGGCTAAATAAAAAA